>JAHWFP010124814.1:0-26260 GCA_023313725.1 Lithobius niger | reverse complement strand
TTACATTTCTGCTCCTGATAGACCTGGTTTTACATTTCTGCTCCTGAAAGACCTGGTTTTACATTTCTGCTCCTTCAGTTGAATTTAATTTGCAGTCTTCTTGCCGAAGGGTTGAATTTATTTACTAGCCTTGTTGGCTCAACAGATATAGTGTGAGATCCAAACTTGAATGGGACAATTCCTCATTTATGGACAATACCAAAAACAGAATGAAGACCTATTTCGGTTCAGTTATGGATCAAAGTGGCCTAAAGAGCTCTGTCAAACGAATTTCAGTGTCTCTATTTGAAACGTCAGCTCAAAGTTATGAAAGTACGGATCATTTTGTGACTTGATTAAATGTCGGTTGAAAATCTGTAAGGTATGATGATCACATAACGCCCTGGTGTAATGGACGATCAAGCAACTTGGATGTTTCTTGGGCTCTCAGCAAAAGCCATGGTGCTGGAAGGCGAAGCTCCAGTTTTGCTGGGTAATTCCAATGGAGAATTCCTAGGATCGTTCACATACCACAAGCGACATATGCACAAGGAATAACGGGACCCTTTTCATCCACCAAGGGGTGGTACAGATCAGGCTTCAAACCACGATCTTTGGCACTGGAAGCATTCATTCCAACCATAGGGCTATCTTTTCCTATGATGATTCAGCAACTATAAGCTAATGGTATTGAACAGTGCAAGAGCTAGGCCGACTGAGGTAGTGGCAGGATTTGGCTCGAAATTGGCTGTTAAAATTGAAATATTTCACTGCAAAGTGAAATGACTGGTACCTGTCATTGTGAGCAAGTGGCTGAGGAATGGTGGCCGTATCCGAAGCTGTCAGTTACAGCTCTCTTAAAACGTAAGCCATACTTGAGCTTGCAAAATTGCAAAAAAGTTTATATAAAATTTTTGGTACATGAAAAACCGTATTTTACCTCGCCATGTAATTTTTGGAGTCCAAATTTATGACCAACCGACGTGCTGTTTATTAATTTTTGTTGAGGAATTTCGTAGTGTTATAGAAAAAAAAAACCATCAGAAAACACTTATTGTACTTTCTGTAAAATTTTTAGGAAAAAGCCAAGAAAACTTTATTTAGGCCATTTTGTGTCCTCAGTTTCCACATTGATGCTGTATTACAAAAACTGTAGTAGCAGAATACCTAAACGACGAACAATATAGTGGTTTGTGGTCTTTTCGAATTAAAAGTGAATAAATATAATTTAATTAGTATCATTAATTCATATCAAAAATCAAAGCTGGTAAAAGGTCCTGCCAAGTTCCGAATGCTTCTGCCCTTCAAAGAAGTGATATCAACACAGCAAAACATTCGCCAAGTTAATCGCACCGCTTAATAGTTCGAAGGTTAAATGAAAACTAGAACATTGCTACTTTCGGTAGCAATGTTCAAGTTTTCATTTAACGTCCAACGTATTATTCGGTACGATTAAGTTAGCGAATGTTTTGGTGTGTTGATATCACTCCTTTGAAGGGCCAAACCATTCGGAACTTGGTGGCCCCTTTTACCAGTTTTGGTTTTTTGATATGATATCACTCCTTTTTTAAAATTGTGTTTTAACTCAACTCCAATACTGTGCAGATGTGTAATAAAGTGCCACGTCAACCAGATATTGGTTTTCAACAATTTGCTACTACCTTTTGCCTAAAGGCCGAACCATTCTCAACTTAGTCACCTCTTTGTAAGATTTTGGTTTGGTTTTAATTTTGTTGTAATTTGTTTTATTTAGTTAGTTTTGGTGTGTTGATAATACTCCTTTGAAGAGCCGAACCACTCGCAACTTGATGGCCTCTTTACCAGTTTTTGGCATTGTTTATTTTGCTTTGTTTTTACAGTTGGTTTATTTTTCGTGAATTGGACGTGAATACAATTTCTTCGCAACGTTCTTTAGATTTATCGCGATACACTAGTGTGTGACTAGGCACGCACGTCAGTATACACGTTCTCATTGTTCGAACTTTGGCCGTCCAATGAGAGATGATGCCGACAATACTAACAATGGTTATAACAATATTTTCGATCTCCCACGCCATCCCTGTTACGTCCCTAGGCTCCAAACCATAAAAGGTACTCAGTTCGTATCGTACTGCATCCATTCGTCCAATTTCGTAGCTGGAAGCCTACCCGTTATTTCGGTATCAAAGAATAATCACCCTATGGGATTTAACATGGGGATGAGCGGACTAGCTAGCTAGCTAGTAGTAACACATTTTCAACGTTATTTAGGGTCAGATTTTGCATTGAAAGCAGCTTAGCTGACATTCCTACACGAGTTAATTTTTGTCAGGTGGGTCATTGCTCTCGATATCAACACAATTTAAGCTTTTGTACCTCATTATTATTTTTCCCAAGTACCTGAAATGTGCCCAACTATGCTTCAGGATATAAGACACTGATGCTATGGTGTTACACTACAATGGTTTACAACCTCGACAATGGAATTGATGTGATGTGATGTTGTGATGTTTGTTGCCTAACTTGGGCCGGCTTGTAGAAGTTTCTTTGAAATGGGTGATCCATTCTTCCCAATCTGCTAAACAAAATTATTGATCTAGATTCATTTACAACACGGAATTATAAATTTAACCTAATTATTGCCATCTTCCAATGGCTATAGTCCCGTAACACAGCTCGCATTTAGTTTAGAAAATTTTATGAGACTTATTAAGTAGCCTAAATCATTTAAAATAAATAACATAACAGTTTTGATTCTGGAATCATAATAACTTACACGTAATGTCTAGAACATTTTCTATGGAACCCTGCTTATGACAGACACAAGTTGACGAAATGCAGAGATTTACGAGATCTTTCAGGAAGGGCAATCGGCCAAGATAGCGTACTTAATACGCCGAACTAAAAACATAAAAATGTCTGCTACTCAAAACTATACAGTCCTCTATGTGAACTAATGCAAAATTTGGTGCCATTAAATGCATCGTGCCTCATTGCAGGTATGAGATAGCATGCAACAGGAAGAAGAAGTAGCCATTAATAAATTATTCATTGATTAATTCAACATGACCTTAAGTGCCGGAAGCAGGTCCATATCACGAGATACGTCGTTATTGAATTTTTTCCCTCTTTAATAGGTAGGTTTTCTTACGGACGTAAACACTTTTTAATAGAATCCATCTGATGAAGGGTTTCCATTACAGCCTACAGAAGATATTGATCTGTCTGTTACATGACATGCATGCTTTCTTATCACTGAAATATTAATGCGTGGCGATAAGAATCTTTAGACGAATATAGAGACAACGTTGTGCTTATACCGATCATAACACCAGCAGTTAATCATTAAGTCACTACCAGAGTAGTTCACTCATGTAGGACATTCTGCGCACTGCGCAAACGGTTGATGTTGTGAAGCCTATGATGTATTTTACCGTACATGGGCCTAACACTCTCACTACAAAAACCAGACTAGATAATTTAAGATTTGGGAAACGCAGAGAGAAACCGCTACTGTTTACGAGCACATCTTTGGATAAATATGGTAACTTCAATAAGGCGTATGGATTAGTAACAGATTTCAAATCAGGATTTCCAGTAACTAATCACACATGCAGAGGACGTAGGTAAGTCTGAGAAGTAAGGACCGTATTATTCACACAAACTGAAGTAAAAGCATTAGAAGTTTTGTTTGTAATCAAGGTTTTATTGCCGAAATTTGTCAAAGACTCCACTTTTTGTTAAATAAAGCCGAAGAGGTGAGAAAAAATATTCATTAGGAGCCTGAAAAATGTTACACAATTTGACATCTAAACCGAAGTCACATCACCGTAAAAAGAATAAATTCCAAATCGGAGTTTTCACTTAGAATTAGTGTGCTTTGTCAAGTACTAACCTGTCTGCATCTAAGAATATTCAATAATTAAGCTAAGTGAGCACTCCCATTTTAAATTTAATTTTAATGTGTTATGGCTGATGAGTGTAAGTATAAATATTTATTATAAGTATGGCGAGCGTTTTTGACCCTGAATTCACCGAAATCATTGAGTATAATTTACGGCTTGATGCTATTGTGCAGTTGGACTCGGTTTGTCAGGAATAGCATCCTCAAATTGTCAACCCCATTGTACTAGTGCAAATCAAATTTATTATTTCGGTATTTTTTGTGGTCTCATGTCCATGCGACCTTAAACTCGTTTATCACTGCTTTTTCCCGTCACAAACATCCCTGGAGCGAGCAGTGAATTGTTTTTGGTCTCGTTAATTGTATTAAAACTACAACCTGGCCCATTTAACGCTGGGAGAAAAAGCCATCCCCGTCTAAAGTCGGTTGAATTTAAATATATCTGCAAAATTCTGTCTCTCTCCATCCCAGTTTACCCCCTCCCCCGAAACCCTGCCGAAACGTATTGAACGCACTTTTCAGTAACCAACTTATTCCGATAAATTTTACGTTATTATTTGGAAAGTCTGACAAGATATATGTCTATTTATTTCATTCTGTAGGAATATAGTAGAATCAGAGTGATCAGCGCTCACATTACAGTTTTAACTCTGCATTGTGTTCTTTTTGCTATTATTTTGCAAAACATTGACCAATTTTGATGTTCAAATACACTATTTGAACTTTGAATGGTACTATTTTCAGGACGACGATGAGTTGTTCTGAAGTTATTTAGTGAGAACTATAAATAAGTAAAGACCTGAAAAAGGCAAGTTAGTGCACCAAATATGCTCACGAATCCAAATAGCTAACTGATAATTCTTCCTACGGGACGAAATCTCCCCTTAATTTCCATTCTAGCACCCCCAAAAACGTTTTTCGTTTACCTTGGTACCATCTACAGGCTGGTTTATTTTTTTTTATAAGCGTTCATAAGTTGCTCTTCAAGCCGAAGGAATAATGTGGCTGCCTCATTGACCAATTCGTCGAATTATTGTAGACGAGAAAAATCTCCGAATTCTCAGCTACGAAGAATTTTTGGAAAAAATTAAAGTGCACAGAATCTCATCACGAATTCAGTTTCATTACTTATGCAGTGATCATGAATGGATTCGCATGAATGTGGATTTAACAAATTAAACAGACGAACGTCAGAAAGTTTTGCTCCTTCTAGATTACAAATGCCATTGCTCTCATCAGGCCAAGGTCCCTACCAGACTGTGATGTACGTTTTCCTCCCCATCATTTTCTCCCCATCGCTTCCTCCCCATCATTTCCCCCCAAACCATTTACTCCCCACATCAATTCTTCCCTGTGATGTTTCCTCCCCAGTTATTTCCCCCCGGAATGGTGCCATACCCAGACATTTTCATCCCCGTTCGTTTTTCTTCCTAATGAAAAAAAATTATTTAGAAATGTTTGCACTGGTATTTTTCGTATTTAAAAAGCTTAAAATATTTACTGAAAATTTCATTTACGTCGGTGCGAAAATACGTGGGGGTTACAGAAAAATAACGAATCCTAGGTGTTGCGGAAAGAAGCACATATTTTTAAGGACGGTGCTTTCTGAGAATTATCATGGGGTATTGTTCGAATTGAGAGACACATCCAGCCACAGTTAGCACAGTTTTCTGACAGTGTCACTTAAGACAACCATGGCAGAAAAACTGGATATACTCAAGTAAAGCAAGGGGAAACAAGTAATTGGTAAGCTTAGGTACGTCTTTTCTTTGTAAGAATACGGCACCATAAAAAAAAATTGGGTAGTACCACTCGAAAAAATGGCCTGTCTGTTTGCACACAGCTGACTCACTGAACGATCAGGTACATATATCAGAAATGGGAAAATATAGTCACCAACCTGACCCAGTTTCTCGTGACGAGAAAATAGCACAGGCCAAAGTACGTAAAAAAAAAAGCCATTAGGACAACAATGCAAGTACTTCAGATCATTACTGAAAATCTACCAGTTTTATGCTGGAAACATTCCTCCACCAAACAAGAAATTACAAACAAAAACGACAAGTGTGCCATAAAAATAAAAGGTCAAATGATTGAAGTTTTACTTTACTTGTTAAAATCCACACGGATAAAAATTGACTGCTAAACTGCACACGTTTTTGACTGAAAAATTGAAGAGCATTGTTAGAAAGAATGGTGACGCTGAACACCAAACAACGGAATATTTGAGAAATTTGGCATAATACGTACAGGAATAAATTTTTAGTGACGTTGATTATTTGTTTGATTTTTTGGAACGATAGTTTTAAATATTAAGTGATAACCCATTCTGATTCTAAAAAAGATGAAAAAAAGCGATGCCTGATGTAAAATTTTAAAGATGGTAATCAGGGGATTTTTTCTCATGGGAGGAAAAATTGCATGGGTGGAAAAATTGCTTGGGAGCAAAAATTGCCTGGGAGGATGTCAATAAGGGAGGATTTTGTACGGTGAGGAAATAGCACGGGGATATAATAGAATAGAACAGAACAGAATAGAATGATGTAGAGCCAGGACTAAAACAATAGCGCCCAACCCCTCTCTACCCCAACCCCAGAAAAAAAATCGAAAACCAGAGGGAACTCATTAATAACCCTTGTCCAGATGTGCTTTAAAAGAGTTAAGACTGGTGGCAGCTACGACGTAAGGTAAGAGAGAATTTCAAAAGGGCATAAGTCTTTCAGAGAAAAAGCGATGCCTGATGTTTTATATTGATGGTTACCAAGGAACCTCAGGTTGTGACCCCTAGTGTTAGGAAAAGCGTGACAGGAAAAGTCGGCAGGTTCGACATCGATGAGACCGTTATGAATTTGAAAGGTAAGTGTGATGTCTCCACGGCTTTGCCTAGAGCCAGCGGAAGAGAGTTGGGGGTACTTTAAGGGGTTCTGGTAAGGCAGGTTACGTAGAGATCTGCAGAGCTTAGTTAGATGTTGCTGGCACCCTCGTGAAAAGAGTACGGGGTTGAAATCGTGTGGGAGTGAAGTTGCTTAGGAGGAAATGATGGGGAAGAAGTGATGGGGAGAAAATGAAGGGGAGGACATTATGCTGAATCTACCAGACTGGCTGAAATCCACTTTTGCGATGAGTGCAAAACACTTCAAAACCGAAGAGAAAATAAACACTTAGCTTTCTGGGAATACTCACTTATAGGCATGTAAGCCCACTTGCCAAGTTAGCTGCCAAAATTGAGGGGAAAATACATGCATTGACGTTTCCTTCAAGGAAGACTCGATTTTTGGACAAATACGGTGCTACAATAATTTTTTGCCACTGAGAAAAACCTTGGAGTAGGAAAGGTGGGGCCTGAAAGCACGGGTTGGCATGCTCAAAAGGATATGGCTGGAGCACTTACTAAAAAGGTGCACGATCAAACAGACATCTACTGCACTTCCCCCATATTCCGCAGAAAAAAACTGTAAAAAAAAGGTTCACTGGGACGCAGGTAGGACCACGTGGGTTTATCGGACAACATGCTCGAAAAGATGCATTAGATGCCACTTACCCTACTATATACCCGTAAAACACCCACATAAAAAGATTACATCAGAGGTGACCACATACCCCTAAAAAAACCTTAAAAAAAACTCAAACTAGGAGCAGGTTAAGAACGTCACACAGCAGGGGTTGATTGGAGGAGTTGCTCAAATGAGGCTGCTTCGCATCTAAGTACTTATAACATGTTTCATTCTTCTGTTTTCAGAAAGGCACCAGACGCACTGGATAAATCGTCTGATAATATTTTCGCCTTTTCCGGGATTAGTATTCTATCTGATCAAAGAGTTTGTAAAGGGAGAAGAATATTCTGGTTCCTTGTGTTTGCCATGTGTGCTGGACTCTGTACCTACTATTTATCAGACAGACTACGGCTATATTTTAGCAATCCTGTGCACGTGGACGTGACAATTATTCGAAATCAGACAGTCAGATTCCCATCAGTCACATTCTGTAGGGATGTTCTGACTGGTTATTCATACATGATACTTATGCTGCTGGCCCTCCTGATGAAGCAGTCTTGTCCCAAAAACGTACCGTGCAATGACAATTTGACCAATACTGACATGTTAAATTATGACCTGTCCTTAGCCAATACAACATTTGTTGACTTATGGGAATTAAATGACGTCGATGAAAATGGTTTAACTGCAGGCATCCCCGTAAGTATATGTAGTCTGAAATCCAGGTTTGTAAAATAATGAACGGGTAAATGACGTTTTTGTGCTACAAAAAAAATACTTCCCTTACAGGAAATAAAGTGATTATTTTTCTGCATCCACGAGGTAGAACACTTTATTTCTCTCTCTTGCCGCCCCACCCCCCTAAATAGCAGTCCTGAAGCAGGTAAACGATGTTTTTACGCTATAAAAAACATCCGCTCGTCTGACTGACTCTTTTTTTTTAAGGAAAATGAAACGATTTTTTTTGCGGGCTTATATTTAAACACGATCTACCTTATGTAGATTCGGTTGTAATAGAGGGAACAGGCATACTTTCAAACAATGAAGGAGATATTGATGCGAGCTATAACAGGAATAGAAATGTAAGAGCGCCCACATTGCTGAACGATGTGGCCGTGAACCAGTTTACCTCAAACAATTTTATGCTAGTGAATTTTCATGAAGTCACACCATTCAAAAATGATAAATCTGTACACACACACATTCCGTCCGAATAAGCTAGAATTATATTTACAAAGTTGGATTTGAAAAATTGACTTACTAAGTCATTAAGCAAGTACAATCTTAGCAGGGTATGCATTTCCTCCTTTGCTTCTCTTTGAAAATGTTTTTTAATTCGGTAACACAACAGCACACTCACAGCAGAGAGTATAAGTGGTTGTCATCAATTGTCTTAAATGTACGAAATCTAAATAAGGATAATCTAAAATTCTAAAGCATCGAAAGACAAATGATAAACTTCACACGAAAATTTTGCTTTTAAAGTTGTTTTGCTTTTAAAGACATTCCAAGTTTTCTCGGGTCAAACCAAACTTTTTCACCATGTGAAAAAGCTCCCGACTTGGTGGCATGCCGGTTGTCATAGAAAAAGATTTCTTTCCTCCCTGTCCGTCAAGTTCTCTTTATTTTAATTGGCAACATTGTTATTTCAGTGTGAAACTATGCACGACCGTACTCATTGCCCACCTGGTAAACAGAAAACGATGAAAGTACAGCAGGTACAAACCCTTTTCGGAGCCTGCGTGGTGCTCTCAGCAGGTAAGTTTATTATAACATGTTACCGCATTTATAGGTAATTAAAAATACACCAATATTCACCTACATTGAAATAAATTTAAAAGGTGCAAAGGAATAAGCAAAGAAGCTTAAATATACTATGTTTCTGTGTCACAACTCGAAACTTTTTCAAGTGCAAAGCAGGAAAAGTAATCAGCAGCCTAGCACCATTAAAGGAGGAGGAGTGGGCCGGCTTGGCTAAAAATGAGGAACCCATCCCTTCTCTGTGTTGCACTTTTCTTCCGTTTTTCCCTTGTCTAGTTGTGCCTAGATAGATTAATGGTCTGGTGATCTCCTCCTTTAACGTAGTTTGCTGCGCGTATTTTAGAAATAAAGTTTTTACAGGATATTTCTTGCATATACATTTGGCAATGGTGTCGAGTTACGACACTGGAACGTAGAGTTTTTATTATTTGGTTGCTTGCTCCTTTCCAAATTTTGACAATATTTCACTAGTATCCCATTTGAAAGTTGCATTAAAATTTTAAAACACTTAAGAACTTTGCCAGGGTTTAGGCTCTGTGACAGTTATGGTCATCCTGATGAGGACAACATGGCTCCTTTCACATTATCAGGTTTTGCCGGGGAGGTTGAAACCTGAAGAAAAGACATTTTTATGAGGTTGTCACCAGGTATCCGGCTATGTCGCAGAAGTCGACTTACGTGTGCATGCCACAAAATGACTGAAAGCCCTGTCAGGCAAAACAAACCAATCTGAACATGTGCATTACTGCCTACACTCCACCCCCACTTCATCTGGTGTCCGGCAACCTGATGGTCCAGTCGATTATCTGGCTGCAGGTAAAACCGACCCTGACAGTGTGAAGAGCCATCCACTTGCAATGTATTACCGTTAGTCAGGTTTATCACACAATTCAGAAATCTGACCGGCAAAATCTGACAGTGTGAAATGAGTCTTACTGATATGTTTAGCATAATTTGTGTGAAGCTGTTGACACTAAGAAAAAAGTGAAAGACTAGTCATTTCGATTGTGAGCTTTAGAATCTATAAACACTTTCGCACACTTATTTTATGTACGTACTTGCTTCTGTATGTACAGATGGTTTATTAGAATACAGAGGACCAAAAACTTACGTCGACATCAAGATCAATGAGTATACAGAACTTGAAAGAAAGGCAAAAGACGGTGGCTCGGTAATATAAACCCTGAATTCCTTCAACTTTGTTCTCTATATTTATGGATTACCACTTGGGTATTTGTGTTCACTGTCCTGCATTCCCTCATGCACTATCCCTCATATTTAACGCTTCTAATTTTAATGCTTCTAATGCAGTGGGAGGCATTTTTAAGAACAAAACACACGTGTAGAACAACGATAAACAATGACTACAGTACTTCGTTAGTAAACCTATACTTTTTTTAGAAAGACCTACCAACATCAGCAATGACCGCAGTGCCAGCTGGTAACTCGTATAAAACCTTCCCTTCATTTAAAGGCCTACTGAGCCACATCTAACCATAATACAAGCTTCCACAAGACATCGAATGTCAACAGATATTTGGAAATTCATGAAACAATAAAATCAAATAAATTTCAAAAAACGTCATGATTTTGCTGGCACAGCAAGTCTTTGCATATCACTTTTTCGTGACATTTTACAAACTCGATTTGCAGGTATTTTTATGATCTCATTGGTTTGATCAATGTGTATGCTTGGAGTGTCTGTTTTTCATTGTTTCAATTGTACATTGTTCTTGAAAATGCCTTCCATGCTACAGCAGGGGAAAAATTTGAAACATTAATCTGCCATGCTACTGTATTAGAAAAATGTATATCATCAACCACCCTTGCTACTGCTGATGAAAAATTTCTAGCATTCACCTGCCATTCCACTATAGCCAACAATAATTGAAGCGTTAACCTGCCAAGCTAGCCTGTCATACTGCAGTGTAAAAATTTACAACTTTAACCTGCCATTGAACCATTATACCGCCTTATTTCTGTAGGTGAAAAATTTAAAGAATTAGCCTGATAATGTTAATTGCAGAACTAATTCAGGAATTGTCTGCTCAGCTTTTTTAAGAATATATAAACAGTAAATTCTCTTTTACGTACCGACACATAGTTATTTTGGATTAGGTGGAATGGGAGTACCTTATGCCTAAAAGAGACATAAATTAACTCCACATTATTGGAATATTTCAGCCTTTGTGCGGTATCCTGCAGGCAGCTAAAGGCATTAAACACTTCTAAATTCCTTTCTATAGCTTATCTAAAACTGATTACTGTATGAAGCACAAATTTGTATTTAGAATTGGTACAAGTGGCTTTCTTTGAAAATTTGCCTTAGGCAGCATAATCTTACTGCTTAACAGTATGGGCTAATCTCAGCTACCGGTGGTTAAGTGTTACCATATTTCTCTTTGCTCTGGCTATGAAGGAATCTATAGTTATTTTCGTTTTCCCAAATTCACAGCGCGAATCCTGCCAATATGTAGTTTACTACGAAAATCGCCATTTAATTGCAAAAAGGGCCTAACAATAAGGATATGACCGTCTTATTGAACTTTTTCAGTTTTACCTCCACAATGAAGGAATAATAAATCCACATGACGCAGAGATGATGCTTGAAACCATTCCCAAAGGGCTGGAAATAAACGGTCGTTTAACAATTAAACAGGTAACAAAGCATACGAAACCTATAAACGATTATCACCCTATGCTGATTTGATTCGATTACTGGGGTAGGATTTTTTAATCCTTTCAAAAATATGACTCTTGACTCGATCAAAATCCAACTTGATCCTACTCTTTTATATTGTGCATGGCTAAATAACGTAGCAACTTATATCTGGTACGAGGTAGAGAGATTTCTTAATAGTGTCCTGTGTTCCAGATTCATAAATCCTTACAGACAAAAGTATGTATACGTTAGTTCCTATGTTGTTGATAATGCACTCCCAGGCAACACAGCGGCATTCTGTTTCCAACGTGATGCTACCTAATATGATGTTTTTCTCACATGGTGAATACATTTGCCCCAAGTGGTTGATGTACTCAACAGAACGCTAGGGCTGATTTAAGCATTTATTTACGAACAGTGAATCTACCTTGGATTTTTGCAGACATAATTGAGCAAACATCGTCCCCACCTGTTGTCTCAGCCACTTCCATTTCTTTTAAACCCAACGCAGACTTAAGTGGTGAATGAACACAATATTTGCATCGTGTAGCCTGGCTTTCCAGGTAGGGTCCTATAGTCAGATACTGATAGCATACTCTGTTTTTCGAATATGGAATGCTAGCATTACTAGTTAAGACTGATAGGCAATACTTTGTGTAATATCTACCCTTTGTGAGCAAAAGTCTACATCTTACACAAGGTGTTGCCCCATTAATACTGTTAATGCTAGTATTGCAACGCTTCCACATTTGACAAAGAAACTATGCTGTCAGTATCGTAATATAGTACTTTTTACCCAACCTGCAAAGCTATAACGGGTCAAGTTAATTAGGATATTTTTCATTTTTATGAAGTAACTGGATAATGACTGAACCCTTTCATGGCTAGTCCAATCTTTCATACAGTACTGAAAAATCCTTAGACTAACAACATAAAGTAAACTAGAGTGCAAAACACAGCTCACCTTGCCCCCGGGAAACGTGGAAGAAAGGCACGTCAAATTTTTGGTTACTTGTAGCCATACTCTGCCAAATCTAGCCTTATTTTGGCCAACATAAGGAAGGAACGAAAGGAGTAACAACACAGAGCATCAAGAATACGCAGCTAAGAGTCCCAGAAAATAGATGCAGAAGAATAAACGTCATGCGAAATGCGGTTTTGGCTGGCATTTATTGACAAAACACAATCTAAAATAGCTGAAGAACCATAATAATGTACGTAATAAAGATGTAAATTCATTGTATGCAAGTACAACAAACAAATAGGACAAGCTATGAACTACCTTTAACAGCCTGATTTTTTAAAACAAATTTCATGATCTGCCAATGTTCTCTGGATTGTCTCCCAAAATTACTGGAAGACCACCCTTGGTCTCACAGTACACTTGTAATGGGCCACTTGGAAAGAAGTACCATCAGCCAAAATTATGTCACTGTATGAGGCTAGGAGCGAGGAATACACCCAAGTGCATCACAATAACGAAACAGGTATTTATGCATCCGGAAGGTGCGGCACATCCCGACATGGGTGGTAACAATCTCCTCCCACCTATGCCAACACCAAGAGGAAACGAGTTCAAACTGAACTTGTTCTCAACAAGTTCGCCACCTAATAGAGATTAGTGAAATTCTTTGAAAAACTTGAAATGGTGTATGTATTAGATTAGATTTCTTTGATGACATATCGAAAAACTGGCACTTGGAATCCAATCTGGGTTGTAGTATTATAGTGCATGTAATGAGTTTGATGAACCTCATTCAATGAAATCGTTAAAAATGCCAAGTGAAAAGTTAACCACTCAGTCCCACAATGAAATCAATTCCACCATTTTAACGGAAATACTGAATCCGTGCACTGCAGACAGCAGACGTTTTCCGTAGGGGAGAATATTTTCAGTTGTGGAAGTTGCAACACGATATCGAATTACCATTTCAGAGTTTCAGACAACCGTTTTTGTCTGTGTATTTATCCACATATTTATTGACACTAAGAATGCGGTTTGTGGTTTTAGATTTATAGTCATCAAACTGCTAGCAAAATTTTCCCTCTTGCTTTCTGGTGATCTGGCTTTTGGGTGGAAATGTGCCAAACCTGCAAAGTTTTTGTACTGCTACAGAGAAAATGGTAATTTTACACCTAACAATTCAGTGTGTTGTGGCCAAACTAAGACGAATCGTGTCGTACTGCGCCATGACGAACTCGAGAATAGTTACACGGTTTGATTTGCACCACAATAAACCTCAGTGCATTTCTAGCATGAGGGGGATAGGTAATCACAGTAGTTGCTAACGTTTTTTTGAGCCTGTTATAATGTATATTCAGTAGCCTGGCACATAGACTTAATTTCACACGTAACAAATAAACTGAACTGTGCTGTAAACTGCAGGCACAAACTGTGGCCAGTTCAGTACGACATGCTAAAACTATTGCACGTGATCTCAAACTGCATGGTTCTGAGCAGAATTTCTTCCTTTATTTTATTTTATGTGACGTTAGTACATGATAGCCATATGTTCTTCTTTATTTCCATGCAACGTAACAAAGTACAGATCATATTTAGTGTTGTTCTAGAAATCTGACTGATTCCTAATAGCAAAAATGGTGTGTGCTCATTCTTTGGCCTTTTAATGGAACTTTAGAGTCAATCTAAGTTACGTGCGCTGAGAGATCAACATTAAACCAATTAAGCTAATACCACCACCACACTGAGCCAACAACAGAATAAAATCAAACTTGACATGGAATTCTGGGCCTACTCCCTTCCTTTTATTTGTATATCAGCTTAAAGTATTTTAATTCACAAACAGGCAACACTACATGGTACGTTCCATGCATGAAGGATTATGCAAGTGACTCGATTCAAAAGCCTGTATAGCACTTTTTTTTTTTTTTGGGGGGGGGGAACTTAAATACGATTAATTTCAGCCTCTAGCCATATTGGCCTTGTTAGCGATCACTGCCTTGCTGCCTCCTCCAGTCCGAACATCTTTGGACAAACCACACATTGCATAAGATAAGGACAGGAACTTTCATCAAGCTCCAGCAAGAGCCTGCTACTTTGTAAACCTTTCTTTAGGTTCAGAATTGTGTGGATTTTAGGAAGTCTTCTACTATAAAGTGGGCAGTGGGCACTGTAGTTAAGATGAGCCCATTTAACCAGGAATGACATAAAAAGGAGGCAGGAGCTTGTCTGAAAGACGTGGGGGCATCCAGGGTGTAATCTTTTCTAGGAAGAGAACATGCAGGTCTCGCTTAGCTGTGCATATCCTGTTTATTTAGCATAGCCAAAATCAAACTTCATCAAAACAACCATGGTAGACGTTAACTATTAGCTAGCACGAGACTTGGGAGAGTCAGGAGTAACATGAATAGTTCAAACCCAGTCAGCCTTGGTTTGAAGTAATGAAATACCTTCCGTGCATCATTGCCATTTCAGTGATGTCGGTTACCAGGAGCTGTTTGATTCGACCAAGTGCATAAGTCATACTTTTAAAACCAATTTGTTAGGTATAAACCTAAACAGCCATTTTGCTCTGTTTATGTGTGAAAGTAATCACAGCCACTCGGACAGTTGGTGTCTTGGGGTCACTGCTCAGAACGTTTTATTCCTTAAAAGAGATACAGCACGAAAAATAACCTGAATGAGTTTGCGGTTTCGATTTCTCCCCTGTAGTATGTGCTGTTATTTCTAATTGCAAAAGATTTCTGTTCACACGGTGCTAAATGGGTAAAAAAATGCGTAGAATGTGATACGTCACATTTGTTCCATTGTAAGCTATTATGGGTTATTCTATATGCCCTCTTTGGACAGGTGGTATTGATAAGCTCCTCATGTTATTGAAAAATGTTATCATTGTAGGATAAGAAGTTAAAAAAAATTATGCGTATATCATGATGAATTTCGTTGTAGGGATGACTGTTCTTGTCTTCAATGTGTTTCGATTTTTAGGAACTTTTTTAAACTGAATTGTCCAAAAATTGACCAGCGTATTTTCAAATTGGTTCTGCCCACGCTGGTGGGTGACAAGCTATAGTGGTTATTATTTTTTGTATCTTGTAGGCTTATTGCAAATTCAGTAAGTTTAACTAACATGCTGAATACTTAAAATGAAGATAATTTTTTTTGCAAACTGTTTCTGTAGTTTGAATACCTGAACCGGTCTGAGGAACTTTGCACGGAAGAGGAAGAATCGACAGAATGCCGAAGGAAATGCATTGACAGGTTGTTAGAAGATAAGACAAGTTGCTGGTAAGAATGTGCCCTAAACCAAAAACTGGGTAATCCTCGAGGTTCTTTAAGGTGCTAGATTGTCCCTAAACATTTGTCCAATGTTCACCAAACAATGTTGTGGCGTGTTCAGATGTGACTGCCAACAACAAGGGATATTGCTGCTGGCATTTATGCTTAATTTCGAACCATGAAGCTGTCATGTGCACACAGATCGTTCTATGGCTCCAAGGTGAAACAATGGTTATCTTTAGGCTCGCCTCTCTTTCTTGCTCGCTGTTTGTCAAGCCTTGTGGAAGAAATAAGTCGTGAGCTATTAAAGGTACTAACCAAGAGTGGCACTCAGCTTATTGCCGCAGTCTCTGGGAAGAGGTGGTGTTAGCCCGTTTGCGTATTGCCCACCCCAACCTTACTCGTTGATTCCTTTTGAGGGGGTTACCACTCTTGAATTTCATTGGCCACTCACGGTCCATCACGTTCTTGTTCATAGTTTTCTATAAAAAATCTCAAACTCCCATAATAGCCTGCATGTTGGAGATAACAGTTGTCAATATTTTATCCATAATGTTGAAAATTTGTGTTTGGTATGTTAAAGAAATGTTGACATATGCGATAACAGTTTTTTTCAAATACGTCTAATCGTATAAAAGTGGTAGTGTTTTGTTGTAAACCATGCATGTCACGTTTGTCATGTAGTAAGCACATATATCTCTGACCAGCAACAATTATGATAACTAAACTGTAGCGGTTTGGTAAACACTTCTGGGTAAAAGCACAATTTTGAAAAGTTGACCGATACTTATTCATTTTTATAGTTTGATGTTTGCATCGGTTTTAAGATCTACAGTTACGATACATCTGCACAGACGATGGTCCCGCAGTATCCTGCAGAACCGTTTATTGGCTAGAAGTAGTCTAGAATAAGGAAACAATAAAACTTGTGTTTTATCGTAATTTAATAAGTATCATAATAATAATAATAAAACAATTTGTTGCTGGAGCAACAGGTCTGGCAAGGATCCTGAAGAATCACTTACTGCAAGCCTAAACATAAAAAGGGCAGCTCTTAAGGAGCCAAAGGCAAAAAGATACGGTGAAGGCATAGAGATTTAAAAGAAAAAGATTCAACACAAGCATGGCCAAAACGAGGTGGTGGAAGGGTAAAGGGGAAAAGGTCACGCCTGTCTTACCAACTTGGTTAGACCTGCCAGGGACACGAAGGTCCCCGTTAGCATCGCCAGACGAGGGAAAAGGAAAGGGAAAGGAGGGCGGCCAATTGTCACCACTGAAAAAGGTTAAAAATTTAAAAAGAAAAAGAGCTAAAAGAGTTCAAAATGTAAAGAAAAAATTTAAAATAGATAAAAACTAATCAGTAAGAACGCTTGAGAAACCGTGCCAAGGGCATGGTGTTCAAAATACGCTTAAAAGCCACCATGGTAGTTACAGAGACAGCCTCCTCGGTCAAGGAGTTCCACGGCTCAATCACTCGCAGTGCAAAGAAGTTCTTTCGACACTCCGTGTGGGATTGCTGACTAAGCAGTTTATATGAGTGGCCTCTAGTCCTATCTCTTGCTGGACGTTCGAAGAAGGGGACGTCAATTGGTAGGAGTCCCTTGACGATTTTAAAGACCAGGATGAGGTCTGCCTTGAGACGACGGAGCTCCAAGGGTTCTAAACCAGCCCTACGGAGATGTTCACCTGGTTCAAGGTCTCTGAATCCAGAGAGCCCACGCGTGAATGAGCGCTGCACTGCCTCCAAGCAATCCACGTCCTTTAGGAGATGTGGCGACCAGACCGGACTAGCATACTCCAGAAGTGGGCGAACGAACACCACAAATGCCCTGACAAGGGTAATTGAATTTGCTGCTTTGAAGCAGCGTTTCACAATAGCAAGTCTTCGATATGCCGCCGACGCGACTTTCACACAGTATAAGGACACTTTAAGGTTGGGTGTCAACCAAACTCCAAGATCCTTTACGGGGTCCATAGGCTTCAATGGTCTGGTCCCAAGGGCATACTGGAAGGATGGGTTCGAATCGCCTATATGTAGGACACCACATTTATCAAGTGAGAGAGGCAATTGCCAAACAATGGACCAATGGTGGACATACTGAATGTCAACCATAAGTGCAGAGCCATCCTGGAAACTAGTAATATTGGTGCAGGATTTCAAATCATCTGCGAATTTAAAGCAAGGACAGGACTCCGTGCCGGGTGGGATCAGGTCGTTCAGGAAAGTAACAAACAGTAATGGGCCCAGCACGGAACCCTGCGGTACACCACTTGAAACTGATAGTTCTGTAGAAGCCACGGAATCCACGAAAACTCGTTGCTTACGATTCGCGATAAAATCACCCAGCCAACCCAGCAACTTTCCACCAATATTAAGGTGTGAGAGTTTGGCAAGCAATTTGGAGTGGACCACCGATTCGAAGGCCTTCTTAAAATCGTAGTACACCACGTCGGTGGGAGCTCCCTCATCCAGAGCACTCGTCCACAAATCCATGGCGAGTAGCAACTGCAGTGTCGATGATTTACCTGGCAAAAAGCCAAACTGGTCACTGTTTAGCAAGCTACCTCTCTCAAAAAAAGAAAGCATGTCCGAACGAATAATAGTCTCCATGACCTTGCAAGGCACAACGGTAAGCGCAATCGGGTGGTAATTATGGGGATTTGAGGCGTCACCACACTTATAAATGGGAACAACATTCGCTGAACGCCACAAGTTAGGAAAAGCACAATTATTCAACGAGAGATTAAAAATAAAAGCAAGTGGTGTGGCGATCGAAAAGCACACCTGTTTATAAAAAAAAGCTGAAAATCCGTCGGGTCCAACGGAGTGACTTGGTTTCATTCGTAAAAGAACAGATCTAACCTGTGTAGGGGAGAACTCAACCGAAGTTAGCAAGTCGGTAAAAAGTGGGTTTTTGCGTGTATCCTGCACGCGTGTATCCCGCGTGTATCCCCCACTTTTGAAAACATCGATTTTGGAGATTTTGGAGCATTTATAAATATAAGCTATAACTTAGTATGATCTTTGCTATGCTAGACATGCCATAAAAACCTAACTCGTGAAGAAAAATAAAGTGCGCATTTTGTGAAAAAGACTATGCTGACTAATATGGAAGTGATATTTTAATCAGAGGTTTACGAGTTCAAAATAAACTTCAACGGATGTAGTAGGTCAATTTTTTCTTCGTCCATTTTTCCCGTTTAGTAAGAGTACACCGGTGTTCTGTTAAAGGGTTGTGCAATTTGAATAGAGATGAGAGGCTTACAAACAACTCGTATATATAAACAACATAAATAGGCTTGCCAATGTTTCCAGTGCAGAGATGACTTTCGACAGTTAAAGCTTTCACACTACACAGCCTACATTTCTCACACAATAATCGTAAGTTGGTACATCTACATGTAAGCTATGGTAAACACATATGTTTATATAATTTTGATCTTGCTTGCAGGATCCCTGTGTATGAACCGACAAAACCAAAGCCTCCCTGTTCGACTCTTGCTGAAGGATTTGCACAAGCTGGTTTAGTTCGGAAAACTTACCGTAACCTATCGACGTCCAGTTGCCCAGGATGCCATCGCAAATGCCGTGAAACCATATATTCTGTGACAACAGACGCATTTCGAGAAACAGAGGATAAGTCAACCACCCTTCGTTTGTATTATTCCGACAATCTTATAGAAATTGTGAACGAAGTTTATTCCTATTCGTTTCCCGCCCTTCTCTCCGATGTCGGAGGTACACTCGGATTCCTACTGGGCATCTGTCTTATTAATATTTTACAAATTTTGGAAGGATTTGTGCTCAAAATTGTTATTGTTGTCCATCAACACTTTGTAACAAACAAACGAAATGTCTTAAAGAAAAGAAGTCCTGTGGCAAAATTTATAAAGTGATTGGTTTGAAATGAGCTTCGGTCCTAAATAAGAGACATTATACAAGTGAGACTGTGTTGTTCAATTATCAAACAAATAAAACATTGACTGTAATGGGAATACAGCATTGTACGGTGCACTGTCAACGTTCGCTGGAAATAATGTAGCATATTTTGCAACGTCACCATATGTACTCATTGATCCGTGTGGGATTCCATCCTGCTTCTACCTTGCCTGAAGTCAACCCCTGACCACTCGGCTGTAGTATTCACATTGCTCGGAGTTCCCAGGGAACAAAGCTTTTGGTTCGTGCTGGGACTGCAGGTGAGGTCTTGCTACAAGAATGCATGTAGTGATGTCGGCATAAAAAGTATCCTACAACTTTTTCACTCAGCAAGTACACTTCGTTACACAAACACACCCTAAAGCCTAAAGACGAAAATGACTTTGACAAAACTAGTCATCTATTGAATTAACCATAAATCTTCGGTCAGGTTCATGTTCTGAACCTGATGCGATGGACTATGAAAATTAAATAACAGAAGTGTGTTTTATATTTGACTCTAGCCACAATTAGTACATTTTATATCTTCCCTAGTCAGAGCTGGTTAATTACATATCCTAGTCAGAGTTAGTATGCTTTTTCCTTCTTTAGTCAGTGTGAGTGTATTTTGTAGCAGCTCTAGACAAAGTATGTACGTTTTATATTTTCTCTTGTTAGAATAAATGTTGTTTTTTTGCTCTAGTCAGAGTAAGTATATTTCATAGTTTCCCTAGTGCATAAGTATATTTTATATCTGCCACATTCAGAGTAAGCACATTATTTGCACAGATGCTCTGTCGTAGTGCATGAGCCTTGCATGTAGTGTTCAGTAGTGTTCACTTCATTGGCTACTAAAATTTACGATTCTGTGGATGTCGATAGTTGGATAGAAATTTTGAAAATACCGGGCAAAACACCATAATACACAGCGTTTCGCAATCGCAATAACTAGCAGAAAGGAAATGTATGACAGAAGTCGTTAAAATGTTTACAACTTTCATTACTTAGCTCTTTTCCAAGGTTTGAACTCTTGTAAAAGTATTGCAACAGAATTCAAAAGAGGTTCCCCACAGAATTGCAAGACTATTACTTACACAAATTCTCAGCAAAACTTCGCAACTTGAATAAATTCTTTCCCTGGTGAAACAGTCTCTGTTCTTCCATCAGTAGCCTTAAAAAAAAGATTGAAGCCGTCAGCTTTTTTGAAGATGCCCTATTTACAAAGCTTCGACCATAATTATCTTGTTTGTGTCTCTGCCTCGGTCTCCTGTTTTTCTCCATGGTTTTTTAAAATGGTCACTAAGAATAATTACGCAAAACGAAACTGTAACATACATTATATCTCAACCATTCATTTTAGTCTTCTGTACAGCCGTACCGGCTGAGAAGACTATTGCAACGACTTTGTCCGTCCGTCCGTCGCTTTTTTCAACTTTGCAACGGTACCAGAAATTGACGACCATTGTTTACAACGTTCGATTCAGTGTCAAAAGTTAGTTAAATAACATGGCAAATTAAAACATCGTTGCCTCCTTATGGCTAATAGACTTCTTCGACATAACTAAATTAAATAATAACATTTCATCGTCGAATTGAAATTCTAAAGATTTGTGTTAACGCAGCCGTAAGAACAAAAACATTTTACCTTCGTTTAAAAGAGTCTTGTCGCATTGTTGCATGAATGAATAGGCTTACGATCGAACCAAATTCTCCATTAGGCCTATCTGCTACTTACGAAACTAAAACTGCCGTTAAAAAAATTAGGCCTAAAAATGAAAATTAGATCTAAAATCATGTTACCATGGCAACGTCAATAGTTGCTACGAGTCGCTGCTGCATCGTTTCTCCTGTCCCTTTTCTACTACCACTGATCTATATAGGCTACGTTGCGCATTACGTTGTACCACTGTAATTGTGTGCGCGGAGGCATACCATGTTGCAAAAATGAATAGACTTACTGGATACAATCCAAATTTCCGTTAGTTGCTACTTACGAAATTAAAGTTGTAAATTAGGCCTAAACGCTGACAATTATGCCTAAAACGTAAAATTAGCTTAAAAGCTAAAACATTTGTAATGGGCAATTCTGATGGTTACTGCTTTTAGATTATGTAATAGAGATAGCTGTTGTAGTGCATGATAGAGGTGTGCGCCTGAACACTGGAAGTGGAGGAACTCTACAGAAGACCAATACGACTAGATAGTCGCTGTAGCCCCTTGTTTAATTCTGTATCCCCAAAAATTTGTTTGTTATTGACAAGCATTCTGCTATTCACTTAAGCATTTATTGCATTTTCAAAATTAATTTTTCTTGGTCAGTTTTTTGGCTTGGATGTTTGTTTTATAAGTGACATGGTGGTGGTATTTTCTTTGTTGTCCACACTTTGTCATCTTCATTTGCCTGCATCGCATGTACAATGACAAATCTGTAATTCGTTGTGTTACTAATTTAATACAATGAATAAATAAAAAGTATTATTATTAAAGTTAACACAATACCAAAAAATCTTATTTTATTGTTGTGAGCCTTTTCTCGAGTTCTCAAATGCGAAAAGGATTTTTAATTTTTATTCGTATTATAAGCAGTACTAAAAAAAACTTTTATAGAAAAGTAATAATGGTAACTAATGAAAAACAATGCAGCAGATAGAAAGGCAGGTAAATGTACTCCAATCGTAGCATTTGCAGATTGCAGCAAAATCCACATGACGATACGTTTATTCTTTGTCTTACATGACCATACACTGGCTTTAGCTGCAGCTACAATGTTAGTTAGTTTATTTAATAGCATGATGATTTACTAAGTTTTTGAGCTTAGGAATACAAAGTAAATAAGGCATGTTTTTTACTGAAGTTTTCAAAACTGAAGACAGCATTGTCCACAGAATAATTAGTATAGTTAAACTTATCGTATTTTACTTTTTCTTATTTCTATTATTAGTTTTGTTAGCCTTATGTCATCTGAACGCAACTACCACTGATATTGAACCGGGTCAATTTTAAACCTAGCTAGACTTTTTGTAAACAGACATGAGTCTAATAAACCGAAAAAACGTGGAAACCCGAATACGGAAATATCCGATTTAAATATTGGGGAGATATTTTCTACAGCAGCGGCAAAAATGTATCATAGCTAGGGTACATCATTATATACAAAAGCATGATTTGTTTGCGTGATTGCACCGCTACTACTCCGGATCTAAGGCTCCACCAAAAGTGAGAGTAGTCCCAAATCAAAGGTAATAAATTACGAGATATAAAGCCACTCCTGGTGGTAGTAATGTCCCACAAGTTCGTATACACACACGCAATTTTCATTTTCGAAAGGCGTAGTCTTTCTTGGCCACATAGAACACGAAACATTCAATAAAATAAGCAATACTCGCACTACGACTGAAATGGTGCACGCCATATTGGAAAGCAGCTCATAACACTCTAAACCATGCGCAATGGCCGTTTGCCATGACGTCACCACGAGTTAGCCAATTACGAACGAGAACAACGGCTGTTTGGCCGTCTGATTGGACTAGCCCAGTCACGTGATATGCACGTCACAGCAAACAGCTATGGCGTGTGGTATACAATGGTATGAGCTGCTTTCTAATATGGCGTGCACCGTATCAGTCGTGGTGCGAGTATTGGTTATATTGAATGTTAAGTGTTCTTTGCGACCAAGAAAGGCTCCGCCTTTCGAAACTTAAAATTGCGTGTGTACATATCGACTTGTGGGACATTGCTGCCACCAGGAGTGGCTGTATATGTTTTAATGCACGGTGGTGACGTCACGCCAACACATCCCAATGCTAAAAGTGTAGCCTATATACGGTTAATCTGAAAACCCACACACGTGACCGTGGGTTAATTTTGATAACCCACACTTTTTTGATAACCTACACTTTTTCGATAATCTAACACTTTTTCCGCGCTCTACACAACCACTGATCGACCATGTGACATACTTTGCAAAACTACCGTACACAACACAAATTCAACCAGCACACCCCATTGCAACCAACATAAATAAGCATATTTGCAACCTGCGATATTTATCGTACTAACACAAAAAAAAAACCTCGCGTAGGCTACTACGCTAGGACCCCACCCATGGAGGAATGGCCCAATCCGCCAACCTTTCGCTCCGACAGTACTAAAACTAGGCTACCGACACTTGTAAACACACCTAAATACACCTAAAAACATACGATACTCAAGCGAACAGCACATTTCTAACCTGGCGACATTTTCCGCAACTAACACGAAAAAAAAAAAAACCTCGCGAACGATGCTGACGCGCTCGTTCGATTTCGCCACCCCTCGATCTTTGGACTGTTCCCTTTCTCGCAGACGATCAATTATTTCTGGATAACCGGGTCTACTTCACGGATATCTATTACTTAATTTCTTCAATTCAACAAAATAATTGGTTTGAATAATAAATTAGGTTTCAAATACACCTATTTTCATTGTTGTAACTTCGATTTTTTTTACTCTCAGACATGCGAAAAACAGTTGTTTTCATTGTCAAAGTTTTACCGCTCTGGGAAACTTAGTTCCAAAAAAATAATAATAATAAATAAAAAAAAAAAAGACGGCATATTTTGCATCATAAAGTTTTATGTTCAAGGAAACTCGGTTTTGAAAGTAAATTATAAAAAAATACCGGATGTGGAGCCTATGCAGGAGTTCAGTACTACAGGACCGGATACACATACGACTTAAAACGGATTCCCATACTCACGTTTTATGTCTACATGTATGTATTGTGTACGCGGTTTTTCTTGAGTCCTGCAAGTATTATATGGGCGGCTACGTTTTCCAGGAGGGGACGGAATTAATCGACGGCCGCCATTGTTTTTGTAACCATCTCGGATATCAACAAGGCACTCTGCTACCAAAAACATACAATTGATTATCTGTGTCGTTCTGGGGCGAACTCAAGATAGGCCGCGGACACTACAGGACTGTTGCCATGGAATCCCTCATAAGGAGCCATCGAACTTGAGATGATGAGACGCTGGTTCGTTTGCGTTCAGTTTTCGCACAATACAAACAATTCACGGGCAGTGCATTCTGCAAATACGTCAGTACAATAGAAAGAGTCGTCTGATGCTATCCTGAAGTAAAACCATCATGGCGTCTGGTCTACCCTCGTCGACCTGCGTCGATAATAGTGAATAACTAGCATGTTCTTCAACCGAGTTTACAGTAGTCGTTCATAAATTGGCTGACAGTACGCAAAATTATGGTATTAGGAAATAGTTGTAGAAAATTTCGTGGAAAAATGTTTTTTCGGTTTTAGACATTTCAGCCGGTTATCACCTCCAATCGCTTGACAGTGGCCTTGCTCGGTATGCATTTGTTTACCCGGTTCGCCACTAATTTGTCTCTAATTCTACCATTGCTAATTTCTTTACGGACAATAATTTATCAGCTCTATTTACTGGAAATTTTATTTGGTCCCCTTAAACCCACATTACTTCACATCGAACCTGTGGTAACACTTCTGGTCGTAATGAAGCACAATGGTTTCGAAATTTTATATTCGCTTTTTCCAAGTTTTTCCCAACGAGGTTTAATTTCTGCCGTAGAAAAATTCGGTCTCAACCTGAATGCCATTTTGTAATCTGAACACACACTTTTACTGCAAATCTTTTTTAAACGTCCGTGGGCTGTTAAAATTAATTGGATTATTAGTTTACTAGTTTCTTTAGTTTGCTTCATGTATGATGCTTTCAGCTAATTTTGTTGAAAAAAAAACCCGATTTAAGGGAACCTACACTACAAAATAAACCATTATGAAGGCTTTTTCAAGGCTAACTTACGACCAATTTCAATGTTCCTTGCACAGTAGACTATCATCACTACTTTTTAATTCTATCACTTTACCAGCCGTCATTGTTAGTATCATTGTGTTCTTGGTTTCACATTATTGTCCTCCCTCCCACCAATGGAAGAGAGGAAGGAGCTATACAACAACTAACATCGAGTGGGCAGCGCTTGCTCAGCTGTTCTTTCCGGCAAAAATTGCTTGTACTGTGAGGCCGTGCACTGGTAAAGCACTGTCTTCAGAAGAAATGGAGTCGGCCGACGACTATTTCTATTCATTTATTTAATTTTATATCTAAATTAATATTACTCTTATGGCATAAACCTCATTCCAAACAGAGTGAACTCACAAATTTCAAGGCCGTTTCAAGGAGTCGACAACAAAAATGTCAATTTTTAAGGGTTTTTGAAGCCTTGAATTTTCGGTTTTCAAATTCATGGCTTTTCAGGGAATTCAACGCCGTGTACGAACCCCATGAATATATGAAGTAAAATT
>JAHWFP010124812.1:0-14980 GCA_023313725.1 Lithobius niger | reverse complement strand
GAAAATTTACGAGATATTTGGATGATATCTTTTGTGTGAAAATAAGCGGTAACCAATGTGAATTTTCAACTTTCATTATGAATTTTGAAAGTAAACGGTGTGACATTTTCAAAAGAGCCGTATTCACCAGAGATGCAAAAGTTTTTTTTTTTTTTAGCAATGGCTTAGTAAAGTAAAATGTTGTAATAGTTATGTAGTTACCTTTTTGTTGGTCTAGGTTTGGCAGGCGGCACTGGGGTGTTCTAGCCTCAGGGCACTGACCTAGGTACTGCGTTTCTGATGATTGCTAATCGGTCAGTGCCCCATAGGCTGGTCGTAAATTCGCCAAAGTTAGTTTGTAGGTTTGCTTTTGTATTGGGTAATGTATGTTAATTTAGAAATAAAATGTTTAAAAATTTTTACATACATTTTAAACGTATGTTATCATCTTAGAATAATCTGTGTATGTCTTATGGAATGGATAACACAGTGCTGCGTGATGTCGACATATTTAGAGATCTTGACATCTGGATGACCCGTGAACCGGGTGTCTCAGCACACTGTAATTACGTTGCCGCAATGCAAAAGTCCCTCCTTATTAAACGATGCCTTGTTTCGAGAGACCCTAAAACTCTTTGTTTAGGCCTTCAAGGTCTTTGCATGCCCCATATTGGAATATGCCAGTCCTGCTTCGTCACCTTTATTTGAATAAGGACGTACTGGTTGCGTCGGTACAACAAAATTTTACTAAATATTTACATGGGATGCCTACAACTCCTAAAATTGGAGTTTATTGAAATGCGCCCCCCTGAAGGCGATTTACACATTACTTACTTTGTACTGCACAACAACCTGGACACCGAAGTGGAAAGACTTTCTACTCTTGGCCATAATCAGGGTTTGTACCAGTACTTACAAACCTTATAAGTCCTTATTTTTCATTTTACTATTTGTAAGGCCTTACAAGTCCTTGAAAAATTGAAAATGCAGCACTTGGTCCTTGCAAATCCTTCTTTTAATTTCCATACCAATTGAATAAAACCTCTGCTGGCAGTTTTTGCCTCTTAACTTCTTCACAGCTGCATTCATAAAGTGGTTTCATTCAGAATCAGAAATCTTTGAAACCGTTACATTGCTGTGAAAAGTTAATATTACCTATACAGTAACTACCAAGCTCCCATTATAATCGTTTTAATAAGTTGCAGGTTAACTTGCCCAGTTTTTCATGGCAGTGACTACAGTCAGCACAAGACATTAATTTGGCATTATTGTAAGGACGTTTTGTCTGTCAAAAGTGTTTGGCATGGCAGAGTATAAAGTAGATATTACGTACAAACTGAATTTGGTGCTGCTTTATTAGAAGACATATTTGGGTGTTCAAGCTTGCCACAGTCGGATTCAACGCACCCTTTTTGTTTGCGAATTGTGTAGTATCGGTTGTTTTTTTTTTTTTCGTTGTCCTAAGAGAGACCGGGAACAGAGCTAAGAGCAAACTTCTGTGGCGGCCGTTTCGGGACTCGTGTATCCTTATTTGGGATATAACTTGAAATTGGAGACAGTTTTCAATATAACCCAACCGAAAATAACTATACAAAATTAGACCCATAATAGTGTCCTTTACTAGCTGCTTCATTAGAAACCAAATTTTACACAAGTGGGCAGCAAAACTTCTCACCGGTGTCTGGTGTGCTTAACGCTTGGTGCTTAAAAGTCCTTACAAGGCCTTGAAAAAAGTCCTTACAAGTCCTTGAAATCCATTCAGCCGAAATGGTACGAAGCTTACTCGCACTAGGGAAAATTCGTTTAATCAACTATGAATCGGTACCACAAGGAACCATATAAGCATTTTTTCACTAACCGTGTGGTCCCGATTTGTAATCTCCTGCCAATCGGTACTTGTGACCTCACCATCCTTGACACATTTAAAAAATAGCCGTAATACACTGAACATGTCAGGTTATGAAATGTTTTTGATGTGTTAAAAATTTGGTTTTATTGTGCATGTTGTATTTTTATTGTTTTGAGTTAGGTCTGTTGACCTGCAGTATGTATATTCTTGTAAATGTAATTGGGCTGGAGCCATCTTCACGAATGTGAATTGTGTGGTGCTCGCCATTGTAGACATTAAAACGCACTCGCCATGTACAAACGATTTTAGCAGTTGTGCTGTTACTTAATGTTTAAATATTGTTTGAATTAATCTAACTCTCCAATCATGTAAAGTAAGGCTGTACCGAACGAGAATTTTTTAGCCGAACCGAACCAAACCGAACAAACCTTAAATAAGCCGAACACCGAACACTCCCGAACCGAACAAAAATGTACCAAACCAAACTATATTAAGCTAAAATGCAGAAGAACTCAGTTCACAAAGATTCATCAAAGCACAAGTTTCTTAACAAATGTAGGTATTTTCACATGGACTTGTAAGTCCATAGATGTTGAAACTCCGTTTAAACTTTAAAAACTCTCCACTACTTTTATATTTTCCCTTATAACTTCTGAACCGTTAGAGCTAGGAACTTGTGGTTTGAACCAATGGAAAGCTGGCGAAAAAACCTTCAAAATGGTGTATTCAAACATCAAAATCCGTCGATTAGAAGTGAAAATATGTTCGGTTTGATATTTTGCGTTTGAAAGACCGAACACCGAACCGAACCGAACACCCTCTGTTCGGCCATGTTCGGTTCGGTTTGTTCGGTTCGGTACAGCCTTAATGTAAAGTGACTAGCAACAGTATTGCACATTTGGTTGGAGAGTCCTTGTAATTCTGCACGCAACGCTGCAACCTTTCTAGCTAATGCGGTTTCCGAGATACGACAATTTAACATCGGGGGTTCGTTAATCGTCGCCATTTTGGAAGTAGCTCTAAAATTCAAGTCACCAAATGCTGAATTTTCCTCGCCATTTGGCGAGTTTGGACCGACATTGGTGAAGGTTGGGCTGGAGTAAGTGATGAAAGCTCTTGCCTTTTACAGATTTTAACTGTAAAAAGTTCATTATTATTTTTATTATTTGTGCCGTCGGGTAAATAATGGATCATACAATTGTCATAACATGAGTATCTATCATTTTAGTTGCTGAAGCGTCAAGTCCATGCCCGACTTGGAAGTGGGCCTGAAGATGCAGAGGCTCTGAAGCACCACCCCTTTTTCCGGCTAATGAGTTGGCCCGAAGTTGTTGCTAGGAAATTAGAACCACCTTTTAAGCCTACGCTGGTAACATTTTGTTTTTATTTCATTGGTGTGTGGTTACGAAGGTAATTCATGTATCGGTGAGTCGTAAGGTGAGGATCGTTTCTTTCCCCTTTTTGATCTGGGTATCAACTTTTCATACTGGTTTTTCCATCCTGACTGCCGGACCAAGTTAATGGAATTGTTCCTCCTCTCTCTAATGGGCTCTACTGGGTTGGCAAGTTGAAGCGTGGAGAAGTGGGGAGAGGGGCTGTTTAACAGGGTTTGGTCGGCACGGTTGAATGTCTTACTGTCAACAGCTCGTTCTTTGTGTGAAACTGCAATGGGAAGGCATGGTGCCACGCTCCACACCATTCTCCAGAAGGAAGTATGTGCTAGATCTTGCTACCTCCCTTGCAAGGTCTCGGGACATTCTGGTCTCGTCACTTACCACCATGCGATGCTTCTACGCTTTCTCGAAACATAGATGTGATGGGCATGAGTTGATCGGCACGGAAGAACACTATCGAAAAAAAATTCATTTGGGATTTTATTTTGAATCTTACGCCAGAAGTGCGCCCAAGGTGCGAATCACCACCTTGGCCCTAATTATGTCTCGAAAAGATTTGTCTGGCAAGAATGGCCTGGAAAAAAACAGTGTTGATTGTTAAAGTTAATTTTGAGATGCTCGCAAGTGCACACAAATTTTTTGCAGTAGTTCATCATTCCTAAACGTGTTTAAACGTTTGAAGTGCAAAGACCGAAGGTTCTAGTCCTCTGCCCGGCCTGGGATCTTTCCTTCGTATCTTCGTGCCAGTCGGGGAGGCCGCAAGTAGCATTCCACCAAGCTTCTTTCCTCCTTCTCGCCCAAAAGATAGTTTTCCTCTTTGTCCTGGCTGTGGCTGCAAGGCAAGGTGAACTGGCATCTACGGTGAGGGGAAAGGTTTTCCTCAGAATGGACAAGCCCTGGAGCATAGTAGCCTTTTTTGTTATCAACTGAGGCCAAAATACCCAGTTAGATATTATCTCGAAGCCAAAACAGGGTAATTCCCACACATCCTGGAAATCCTAGGAAAGTAGGGGATTTTTATTTGGCCAGAAGAGTTAAGAAGTCAAGAGACAGGTCAAGGGATTTAAATGAACAGAAGTTATTGAAATTATTTAAGGGTATCCCATATATCCCAAAATACAACAACCACAAGTTTTTATTGTTATACATCTAGATATAGCCATCATCAGATGTCGGGAGAATATTCATTTTTGTCCCGAGCAATCTGAAATAACAAGGGCGAAACGAATACGGTTTCAGCAAGCCAAATAGGAGAAATTTCTGCTTGTTTGGGGCTGTTTCTGGGTGAGAGTTAATTGATATTAACCTGAAATACTTAGGGAATTGTGTGACAAATGTGCTGAGAACTGAGCTTTGGAGGGTCCTAGAGGTAACACTGCTGAACCGTACTGTTCCCCATCCTGTTCCAGTTTCCAGGCCAACGCAATTCCAAGTTTTTTACTTGCCGAAGCGCGCCAGCGAGTAATCAATTCTTCCTCATGCTTCTCCTCTACGCAATCCTTTTGTTGTGGGAAAAAGACTGCGCTGCTCACCCATCCTGGTATTTGGCGTAAACACGTCCGCTAAGAATCAAGAATTTATAAACGGGGAAATTCAAAACGAGCTGGCCTAGAGCTGATTCAGCCGTGATCTAGCGTGTGCCTGATACGAGACGAATTAATTAGTGTCAAGTCAGTATGAAAGCCCTATTTCACTTCTATCAAAAAATACTTAACCATTAGTTCAATGCTAAATATTGTAATTTATAGGGTGTGCGAACCTTGAAAATTTAGAGTTCGAGTCGAGTTTGCTATTTGCTCAAACTCGACTCGCTAGTTCCAAACCAAACTCTAATCCGGTAAAAATGCGATAACTTCGCCCATTTTTTACCGATTTTGACATTCAAGTATACCAAATTCATCGTTTCGACAAGAGCTTTCAAACTCCACAAGTTCAAACCATTTTAAAGTTATATCCTGAAAACTAGTTGTAGACATTGTAGACATGTGATCGTTATTACTATAGGCTGCACCGATACCGATACTGGATTGGATCGGTTGCCGATATTAGCGGTATCGGCAACTTTCGCGAAAATATCGACAACTCTGGATCCGTTCGAGATTACGACACGCGGTTCGCGGCATTTTGCTCAGGAAATCACTGAGTATCTTCCTAGCTATGGTTTAACTGTGGGTTACTATTTCAAATTTTTTTATTTTAATAATTATTGAACTTTTGCAAAAAATTACACCGTTTATGAAAAATTGGGAATGTAATTTTGAATATCGGTCTCGGTACCGATATTAGCAAAAATGGATAAAACTGGATCAGAATCGGTATCAGATTGGTAAAATTGGTATTAGTGCAGCCTTAGTTATTACACTAACAAATTTAACCCTTTCGAGCCTAACGCCATTTTTCAAGCCTAAGGCCGCAACATGGCTGCCATGAACAAGTTGCATGCCTCACGAAAATAAATTGTAAAAAAAAAAACTATGCGGTCTAGGAGTATAAAAATTCGCAGATATAATAATTATACTGTAAATTATTGGCCAGAAATATAATTGGGACCATCGTCCTACGTTTTCATTATTTAAAAAAATCCTGAAGTTCGACTACGTAAACAGCGGTAACGAAAGTTTCAACTTACAGTACTCGGAATGATAACATCCACTCGATATTCTTCCGTCACAACGCCTGTTATTACTTCCGAAATCATTATTTTATATTTTATTACCGTAAAAATAGTTTAAAGTCGCTTTATTCCTTCAAAATTCGCGATCGTCGAAAGCCCACTACCAACTCGCGCAGGACAGCCATTGCGACCGGCTGCCCGCAATGCGACGCACTCCTGCTAACGCCAATGGATGCGACCTTCACTCGCTTCGCGTGACGTCACTTGTGAAAGGCCGAAGAGTCACATGCCGCGAGCGAACCAATCAGCACTCGCGATGGCTCACGATGCCGAAGCGTTTGAACAAAGTCCGTTAAAACGGCACATTTGATTCGAGGAATACAGGCAGTGACGTGGGGGTTGATGACGTCATTTTTCGCGGGCTAGAAAATTGGGAATCCCCTCTCTCGAACGCGATCAAGATGGCGGCTGTACGTTGCGTCGTTCCGGAGATACGATGGTTTGAAACAAGCGCTATTTTCACCAAACAAACGCAATTTTCACGTAGATTTTGGCCACGATGCATACAATAACATCGATTAAGGTAATAAAAAGATGATAGTAAATCATATTAATCGGAATTAACCGAAAATATACGTTCCAAAATACCCAAGTAAATCGGTATTACACCTCCGAATGTACTCAGTTGGATGTTTTTTTTTTAACAGTGCGGTGAAGTGGGGGAACGATATAGCGTCGTGTAGGCTTTTATGCAGTGGAATTGCAACGACGATATATCGTCGCTTAGGCTCGAAAGGGTTAAAAAAAAAGACACTTGCAAAGTAAGTGTGTTAACCAAATACTCAAACTCTGTGCACAGTGTTGTAGACTAACCTTGAAGGACAGCTTTATTGACTAGACTTGGTACAGCCTTTATATAAGGTATGTCACATGACATGTAGTTATGTGATATTGGTATGGCAATAACATTGTATGGATAGACTGCAGTTAACTATGGAGGTATATTAAGCTGTGAATGGGTTTACATTGGGACTTAAAGGACTACCATTGTGGTGTCTCTATGACGCCACCACAATACAACCAACTAATAAAAAAAAGAAAAAAATTCTTAAATCTAGCTGAAAAATAAAGACGTATTATTTTGAAGACATGAATTTTTTTTTATTAGTCACAGCCTACTTTAAGTTGTAATCATTAAGAAAAAAAATGTGTCGCTTTCAAAGAAAGTACTAAACATTTTGTGAAAGCTTGTAAGTTATAACCCCTACGTAACTCAACAAAATATCTGAAATTTTTAATGATGCTTGAAAAACTGGCACCATGAAATCCATCTGGCTTTATTATTTCAAACTGGCTTGTAATTGATACTTTCGAATAAATTTCGGTAGTGTTTCCTTCTTTTTGGCTTTTGGTTATAACAACAACTGCTGTTTACAACGGAGTTGATTAGTTACAAACATGTGGCTGCTGAGTACATCTGTTAGTTTGTTACAGATAAGTTAGCTCACGCCGGAGGCTGTTTCAGCTCCCAAAGCAGTTGTCCGGTCGTGAAGGAAATATTTACATGAAAGAGAAAAGAAACATGTTTTAAAACCGAGGAATCAATTTTCCTCACGAATAACTGAAAACACAACATGTTGCCAACCATAGGCACAATTTAAAATTAACAAGGTTAATCCCTTGCACAATTAACAAATCCGAACACATGGTGCGAGCGCCGCAAAAGTTAAAATACAACCCCCAATAGGGTTGACGTAGAACGGATTACGAACACTTATATTAGCCTACGGTTATTTATTTAAATGTTGAGCTTGTCTGGAGCTCATTTTGTTCGCTTGGGACGACCTGATGTTATTGGAGGCTGCACTGCATCATCTGCACGTGGTGAAGATGGTGCAACCACGCTTTCTCTGTTGGCTTTTCACCTTAGTGGGCTCCGATGGTTTAGCAGGAGACTGCTTTGTAAGTAAAGGAGGCTCCAGGCCACCTGTCGCTCCAATATCTCGCTGGGAGGCGCTGAAGTTTTGCGACATGGCCAACTCACTGGGAACAGTGACGTCATCGGACTCGCCCACTGGCTGTGTGTGAGGTGATTTCGACTGGATTGTGCTGACACCTGGTGTCGCAACTCGTAAATTGTCAGGTGAGGTGCTTTTGATTGGTGTAGACCCCTGACTGGCAACGGTGGAATGCCGTAATTGGCCCACTGACTGCCGCCGGCAATTTGAATGCTCGTGAATCACCTGATCGTGACGTGACGTACCAACAGAATACCGCTTCTTTGAAACTAAGTGTTCTTTCGAATTAACCCCCTCAATATTCGTGCCAAAATTGACAGAATTTTTAGCCGGATTATGTGCGCTTTGTGACAATTCTATGGCATCAGTGGAAAAAATTCCCAGGCGCGGCTGGTCGCGATGCTTACGCATTTCAAAAAGCTCTTCTGTAAGTACACTATAGATTAAACGAGATAGTTTCTTCTTGATAGACCTCCTCGACCATAGCTTAGGATTAGTTTTGCTAAAGTCAGGATACCAGATTTTATCGCCAACTTGATAGTTTACGGACGCACGATGTTGGGTGCTTTTAATCTGTTTTTGTTGATTCCTTTCTACAACGGACACAGGGTCAGGGTATAGCAAATCCAATCTGGATTTTAATTCTCGGTTAAAGACTAATTTACCAGGTGTAGCTTGGGTGGTAGAACTTATCGTTATTCGTGACGATAATAAGTATGCATTTATACTTTCCTGGATTGAAGATCCGTCCCGCCGAGCTTTATAGACACTTTTAAAATTCCGGACATAGATTTCTGCTAATCCGTTAACCCACGGCGCGAAAGCCGGGCCTGACAGTTGTTGGATTCCAGTAACCGTTAACCATGATTTAAACTCTGTAGAGGTCCACTGAGGGGCATTGTCACTAACTAAGGAATCCATCAGCCCGTATTCGGCAATGTGGTTATTCAGAGTATCAATAACTTTAGCTGAAGTGGTAGTTTTCATTTTATGCACGAACGGAATCTTACTGTGTGCATCCACTAGGATTAGAAACATGAAATTGTCCAACGGTCCTAAGAAATCAGCGTGATATCTAGAATTGGCTTTTGCGGATACTCTCAGGTATGCTTGGGTCCTGCAGATAGAGTATCCTTAAATTCTTATTAGAACAGGATTTAACTTTGTTTTCAATATCTGCGTCAGTAGAAGGCCACCACACCTTAGACCTAGCCAAGCTCTTTAATTTAACAATACCACAATACCATTTAAACAATACCATTTAAAAACAAATTGCAGAAATTAAAAAATAGTAAGGCCATTTGTCCCGATGGTTTTTCCGCTTTTTTCTATAAAACGCTTGCCAATGAACTTTGTGAACCTCTTTTTCTTATTCTTAAAACATCACTTAGTGTTGGGATTTTACCCAGTTGCTGGAAAATTGCATGGATCACTCCAATCTATAAAAAGGGCAATGCGGCTAGCCCATCAAACTACAGACCAATTTCCTTAACATGTATTCCCTGCAGAATACTTGAGAGCTTTGTTCGTGATGAGATCCTTTTATATCTACAGAAATACAATCTTTTGCCTAAGGACCAATTCGGTTTCCTTCCACGTAGATCATCTACTCTTCAGCTACTTAAGTGTCTCAACGATTGGACTCAGGCTGCGGAAAGCGGAATTTCAACTGACGTCATTTATATTGACTTTGCCAAAGCATTTGACTCGGTCGTCCATGTTAAACTACTTCATAAGCTTAAGTTATTTGGCATTGGGGGTATCGCGTTCGACTGGATTGCAAATTTTCTTAAGGATAGGAAACAGGCTGTATCTGTGGGTGAATGTAAATCGTATTATGCCAGTGTCACCAGCGGAGTCCCTCAGGGGTCTGTATTAGGTCCCTTATTATTTGTAATTTTTATTTCTGATTTGGTTACTCCCCTCGGGACCATAGCTTCACCAAAATTTGCTGATGACTTAAAACTGTACAATCTAGGCATGGATTGTTGTGATAATAATTCTCTCCAGACTGCCCTGAATGAGGTGGAGGACTGGTCTGCTAGGTGGCAGTTACCGATAAATGCAGACAAATGTCAGGTTCTTAATATTGGAATTAAAGCACGGGACATGTCCTACCGTCTTAATGGTGTTATTATTGAATTTAAAGATGAAATAAAGGACCTCGGTGTAAATCTAAAATCTAATCTTAAATTTGCAAATCACTGCTCTATTGTTGCCTCACGTGCAAAACGGATTGGGTCTCTGATCAGACGTTGTTTTTTGTCTGGTGATACTGTTTCGTTGGTTAGAGCCTTTAAGGTCTACGTTCGCCCTATTGTTGAATATGCCTCCCAGGTATGGTCACCTCATCTGGTAAAGGACATCAAAGCTATTGAGTCGGTCCAGAGGTCGTTCACGAAGCTAATACCAGGGATGCATAATATGCCGTATATGGAACGTTTAACACGACTTGGGTTAGCTTCTTTGGAGTTGCGTCGCCTTAGGGCTGACTTATGCCTCACATTCTCTATTCTTCGTGGGTTTGTTGATGTCGACCCCTCTTTTTTCTTTTCGGTCAGAGGAAATTCGTACACTAGAGGACACCAACTTAAATTAATAGTCAAATCCGTAGCTAAAGACTACACTAAGTTTTTCTTCTGCAACCGTGTAGTTGCACCATGGAACGCATTGCCTTCGCCTTTGGTCATGGCAAATGATGTACAGGCCTTCAAGCTGGGTCTCGACAAAATTAATCTGTCGGGATTTTTTTAATGTTTTTGATTTTTAACTTTGATGTTACCATTGATGTGTTACTGTTTATTGCTATCTCACCTTTGTCTTTGTTCTTTTTTCTTTCTTTAAAGTAGGGACTGGTATTAGTGGATAAGAGTTATTCCTTCCAGCATCCCATTACTGTTTTTTATGCGGTAATAAATTGGTATTATTATTATTATTATTATTATTATTACCAAGGTGTGAGCTGTGCAAATCTTTCAAAATTTGACGTCTTAAAGCTGTCGGCCAACGATTCTGAATCCCCAAAAAAGAGAGTCACTTTCAATCGAGATTTCATTGCGGCGTGTGAAATACGGCTGCATATCAGGATTATCATACACTTCAGGCCAGCCACGATTAACGTAACGGCAGGGGTCGAAATAATCAGGAGCAAAGTGCAATTTGCACTCCAGAGTCATCAATTTGCACCTCAAACTCACATGCTGGAGTGCAATATTTGCACTCCGTAGCTCAATACGTGTACAGTTACTGTAAAGTACTGTTGATGGATGAGCAATACTTGACAAAGTGCAAAAATGTTGTGAACATATTAAAAATAATTCTTTTATTCCCTATCAGCACAGCAGAAGTTGAACGTGTATTTTCATGTTCCAAAAGAATCATGGGAGACTGGCGCTGCAAGCTGAGTAGTGCATGGTTGAACTACTTCGAATCAGCTTGAGTGAAACAAATACAGCTGAATAATTATGATGCTGAACCAGCAATAACAAGTGGGCAAATGCTGGGGAAAAAAACTCGCCGAACCAAAGTTGCTCCGTATGGTCAGCGACTTGCCAACTTCCTAAAGCTGCGTATACGCAAACTGAAGACACTGATAGCAACAATAGGACTGGAAGTAGCAGTGGTGAAGAATCTTTCTGTGAAATTGGCAGTGTTATGTCATTGTCTGGAAACAATAGCTACTAGACCTCAATTAGTAGGCAAATTTACATGATTAAAGGTTAGGCCATAAGGTTTTAACATCTGGTTTGGCATGAAGTACTTTTTTTTTATGGAAGGATGAGTGAATTGAATTTTTTGGGGGGAGGTGGGAGAGGAGTAGTAGGTAAATTTATTGCACTCCAAGGTGGTGTTTTGCACTCCAGACTTGGTTTTGGAGGGCAAATTTTGCACCTGGTGCAAAATTTTAAAATTCGACCCCTGTAACGGTATACTTTTGACAATAGTTTGTCACGCTTGCTTTCCATAACCAAGGCTTCGTTTAGCACTGGTAAGTTAGAGGTGGTTTTCAATGCTAGTACATTGTACTGTTTTTCGGCCTCTTCAAACTCCTTGTCGTTAGGGAGTGGAAGTCTAGACAATGCGTCACCAGTTAAATTCTGCTTGCCAGGTATATGTTGAAAGTCATAATCATAAGCGTTAAGCATAACCGCCCAACGTTGCACACGTGCTGCTGCCATTTGTGGGATACCTTTTTTAGGGCCATAAATCCATATTAAAACCTTTTGGTCAGACTGCAATATGAACTTCTGACCGTAAACGTATTCATGGAACCGTTTAACTCCCCAAGCCACGCTGAGAGCTTCACGATCGAAATGACTGTAGCCTTGTTCGGTTTTTGTTAGCTTCCGTGTAGCGAAAGCTATAGGTCGCGATTCGACATTAGGCATGACATGCATAAGGCACGCCCCCACCCCATAGGGTGAGCTGTCACAAACCAGTTTCAGCTTTAATTTTGGGTTGTAATGTACCAAAACTTTTGAGTTAATAAATAATTCCGTCACTTTGCTAACAGCTTGGTCTCGTTCGGTCCCCCATGTCCACTTTACTTTAGGGCTTAACAACCGGGTAACGGGGGAAAGAATATGAGCAAGGTTAGGGAGATATTTTGAGTAATGATTCACGAATCGTAAGAAACTTTGTAGTTTTTGAACACAAGTTCGATTCGGTGTGTTTGTGACTGCTTCAACCACCTCAGGGAGTGTGTGCAAGCCTTCAACATTTATCATATGACCTAAATATTTTAGTTCAGGTTGCGACATTTACACTTGTTGATCCTAAGCCTAGCCCCTGCATCCTGTAGAGCAGTTAGCAGCTGATTCAAAGATTCGTCATGCTTTTCCCCCTTCTCGCTCACGAGGATGTCATCATAAAATGGTGAACATTTGGGGATTTTACTTGTGATTTGCGTCATGACCCTCTGGAAAATTCCAGGACTGGACGCAAGGCCCAGAGGTATACGAAGCCAGCGAATAAGACCCAGGGGAGTGTTTATTGTTAGTGCTGCCTGCGACTCAGGATCTAATTCAATTTGTAAAAAGGCATCCTTAAGATCGATAAGGCTAAATCTGTCACTACCTGCTAATTCGCTAAATAATTCTGCAGCTGTGGGAACCGGATAATGGTCCACCTCCAATTGTGGATTTACGGTGGTTTTGTAATCGCCGATAATTCAAATGTCGCCATTAGCTTATGAACGATCACTATCGGGGTTGACCATTCTGAGGTTGCCACTGGCTCCAGGATTCCTAAGCTAACCAGTCGCTCGATTTCCTGATAACTTTTTGTTTTAATGCCAAAGGAACAGGGCGAACTCTACTAGACACAGGTTTAGTGTCGGCCTTCAACTGTATCTTGGCTTTGAAGTTTTTGAATTTACCCATCCCCTCACTGAAAAGTTCGGGAAAACCTTTAACTATTGCATCAGTGTCAACTGGTGGAATCTTTGCTTTAACCTGTTTGATTCTTTTAACTTTAGTTTGTGAATCATAATATGGTTCAAAGTTAATTCTAAAGATTGAAATCCAATCTTTCCCAATTAATGCGGGTTTATACATTTTTGAAACTAATGCTTCTAAGTGTTCAGTTTGACCATTAACGTTTAACTTGAGACTTACTGTGTAAATCGTTTTCTCAGTTCCTTCGGTGTATGAGTAGATGGAATACGGACTGAGCATTAAAGGACAATCCGAAAAATATTTTTACTACTATCCTAAAATACTTACCTGTATTTTATTTATGCTTTCCAAGTTTGGAAATGCCTTTCGTCCCAACCTTTAATTTAAACACACTCCGGGCCCTTGCAATGGCGCTCCCCGGGGCGCATGACCGCCGTCGGGCGGCGCCCCTCTCCCGCTACTCGTCACAGTTTGTTTGGGACGCGACGAGTAAAGTCGCATCGTTTTTCGCTCAGCCGAATAGGCCTAAAAGTAAAATGGCGGATTGTAATCGTTGTTCCTGTTTCGGGAAAGAGGGAAGGCTATTCGATAGAAGACTAGACCTGAAGGATTGCCGTGTTTTCGGATATTATGTGGAGTGTTGGAAGATCTAGAGTGCCAGTTTTGCCAAGAACTGGTGATTCTGGGATCGGCAGAATGGGACAAAGGAAGTTGGGCGCGAACGGCGCCCATTGGCGATGTTTATCGGCAAACGTAACCACGTTTGTCTATGTTTTAACGTCGGCGTGTGTCATTATTTATAGTAGTTTGCACGTTTGCTTGCCATTTTACGTGCTTTGTGAATTGTGGTGATGATAATAGCGGTGACGAGTCGTTGTGTGTAGTGTTTACACAGGCAAATTGAGTTTGGGACTGCATGGGACCCGGCGGTGTCCACGTCCGGCAGTGTCCGTCGGTGGCCATGTCCGGCAGCGTCCGGTGGATCAAAGGTTCCACGCATGCAAACGCAGGCAGTCCGGGTTGCGAGGCCACGCTGCTGAATGGAATTACAGGTAATGAAAAGTACAGGTAATGTGACTGACGCTGCGTTTCCTAACCTAAGGTTAGTCGGCCCTCTGGCGTAGATCTGTTGGTGCTGAACTCCTACCGCTACTCCCGTCCTCGGGGGGGTGGATGGCAGTCCTCACCAGTCCCAGTCCCAGGGTCCACGACTCTTGCGGACATGGGCGGACGACATGTCACTGGGACAGTCGGCAGACTCGACACCGAGTCGACAGTCTGCCGAACTACCACTAGTCCGGACTGCAGCTGTCCGGTCCGGACTACCAGTCCGGGACTGCAGCTGTACGGTCCGGACAACCAGTCCGGGACTGCGGCTGTACGGTCCGGACAACCAGTCCGGGACTGCGGCTGTCCGGTCCGGGACTAAGGCAGTCCGGGACACGGGCTGTCATTGGCAGGGGCTGCGGACAGCCAGTGGCATGCGAAGTTTTCGCAGGTCTACTTGACCGTGTGATGATTATGGTTATCTGAAAATCATCGTACTGAATGCGGTATGGTATATATTTCGGCGAGAATTAGAGAAAAATTAAAACGGAAATTTTCTTGATTATAGGGTCAACTACAATTTTGCAGGTTGTACCAGTTGCCCAAAATATTTTAACAAGAATTCATAGAAAAAGTGAAATGGTAAAGTTCTTGATTATAGGCACACCTACAATTTTGAATGT
>JAHWFP010124811.1:0-21212 GCA_023313725.1 Lithobius niger | reverse complement strand
TCTGCTGGCTCACTATGAAAATGTATTTAGTTAACAATCTCGCATCGCACTCTTCGTAATCAGAATTTCAAGATGGCAATGGTTGTGGGTCTGCCGGCTCACAATGAAAACGTATTTAGGTAACAATCTCGCTTCGCACTCTCGCAACTAGAATTTCAAGATGGCAATGGTTATGGGTCTGCCGGCTCACAATGAAAACGTATTTAGGTAACAATCTCGTTTCGCACTCTCGTAAGTTGAATTTCAAGATGGGAACGGTTATGGGTCTGCCGGCTCACAATGATAATGTATTTAGGTTACAATATCGCTTCGCACTCTCGTAACTAAAATTTCAAGATGGCAACGGTTTTGGGTCTGCAGGCTCACAATGAAAACGTATTGAAGTAACAATCTCGCTTCACACTCTTACAGCTATAATTTTAAGATGGCAACGGTTATGGGTCTGCCGGCTCGCAATGGTAACGTGCTCCACATATACTCGTAGTTAGAATTTCAAGATGGCGGCAATTGTGGCTCTGCCAGCTCATAACGAATCCAGTTAACAATGAGAGTGCAGAAGCAACTGGTAAAATTGTTTCGCCAGGAGGAATTCTTTGTCTTATTGTCACGAAGTCATTTGTAGAAGATAGCTTGGTAACCCTCTTACCATGGTTACAAAAAATCTGCTATCATGACTAAATTCTAGCTGCGAGAATACAAAGCAAGATCGTTGAGTAAATACTCCCTTATAGTCATTGCCAATTATTAACGCTTTTATTAAGGTTACCAAAAAGTTGATTGGAAAGTTATGGAAAACAATGAGTTGATTGGAAATTAAAATGAAAAACAATGAGTTTATTGGAAATTAAACTTACAAACATTACGTAAAAAAACAAGCGGCGACAGCGACTACCTAGTCGCATCCGATCTTCTGTACAGTTCTGTCACTACCAGTAGTGACGCACACTTCTCTATCACGCATTGCAGCAGCTATCTCTATTATATAATCTAAAAGCAGTAACCATCAGAATTGCCTGTTAAAAATGTGTTAGCTTTTAAGCTTATTTTACATTTTAGGCGCAATTGTCAGCGTTTAGGCCTAATTTACAACTTTCATTTCGTAAGTAGCAACTGACGGAGATTTGGATTGTATACAGTAAGCCTATTCATTTTTGCAACACGGTATGCCTCGATCCGGGCACAGTTACAGTGTTACAACGTAATGCGCAACATAGCCTATATATCAGTGGTAGTAGGGAAGGGACAGGAGAGACGCTGTTGAGAAAGCCAGCAGCGACTCGTAGCATCTTGACGTTGCCATGGTAACGTGATTTTCGGCTTAATCTTCATTTTTTGGCCTAATTTTTTTAACGGCAGTTTTAGTTTCGTAAGTAGCAGATAAGCCTAATGGAGACTATAAACGTGCATCCTAAAGTCATTTCCCGATTTGTATTTTCGAGGAAGCAACAGAAACCTTGCTTGCTGTGGTTAAGTGTGGAAATAAATCGTAACAGTTCCAAGAAATATACAAGACCTTGTTATCAAACTCTTGCTACGCTGTAAAAGTAGTTATATCATATGTGAATAGATCCGAATTTAATAACACATTAGAAATCAAGCACGAGGTTTCCTGTGGAGGTTTGATGCGCTCCCGTAGCTAAAGGTATACCGCCAAAAGGTGAGACGGACAATTTTGCTAGGTAATTCCAACCGTAAATGCCTACGAACTTTCACATGCCACACTCGACATGAGCACATGACATCACGGGGCCAGCACGAAAGCATTAAAGCATTTTCTTAAATCGGCCCAGCCGGCTAACCTATCCATCAAAGCTTGTTGCTAATCAATACGATATCGCAAGGGGTGCCTTCGAAAATTGACCTATGCTGCTTGACCTATGGTTACGGCAGATCACCGTGTTGCCATGGACTAACCATGCAGATCGTGTGATACATCCCATTATAATTCCCTGTTCTGGCTTTATCTTTGAATGTTTCCTATATATGCCGCAGAAATATGCCTCAAGAAGTAAGGGCGCATTTAGGCCAGGTTTATGCAACGACAATTTTCTCGCTTACCAGCTTTTACGACGCGTTTACGCAACAAGTCATTTTCGCTCGCCGAATGCTATTTGTTAGTCGACCGTTATTTATTTATGATTAGTTTCCCGTTGCTACTAAATGAATGCGGTAATAGATAACAAATTGTATGTATTATAAATAACAACACGGATAATACTATACAATAATACTATACTATACTATAATACTATCTTCAATCTTGTAGCAATGTTTAAAATTACAAAGAGCTACAGTAATTTTAAACATTGCTACAAGATTGTTACCATTTCAAGCTATTTCCACAATTTGCTATTCTCCCTCAAAGTACAGCTTCTAGCAGTGATCAAACGTCGGTAGAATAAACGTCGGTAGAATTCAATATCCAACATGGCGACCATTTCGTGGCTGTCGAATACAAATGCCGGCATACAAAAAAACAGTCCCTCGTATTGTAAGGCAGTAAAAATGGTTTTCTTGTTGTCATAAATCTACACGCTCAAATGTTGCAAGCATCGTACGTCGCGTCAAGAGGCACGAGAAGAAGATCTGCGTCTGCGTCGTTGCCATGGTTACTAATACGCTTAGACAACTCGAAAACCGCATACTCCGGTAAAGGCGAGAATTAGCAGCCATCAGATTTAGTATTGGTCAAGTAAAAGCTAGTGAGCGAGAAAACTGTCATTGCGTAAACGAGCCCTTGACGTGGTTAATACTAAATCTGCTGGCTGCTTCTCGCCTTTATCAGGGCATGCGGCTTTCAAGTTGTCAATACGTGGTAACCATGGCAACAACGGGGACGCAAATCTCCTTCTCGTGCCTCGCGACACGGCGTACGAAGCGTGCAACATGACAGCATCGATTTATGACAAATAGAAAACAATTTTTACTGCAGTACAAGACGACGGATAGATTTTAGAATGCCGACATTCGATGGTTTGTCTTCGATCCGATAACCCCGAAATAGACGCCATGTTCATTTTAAATTCTCGCTGCGAGTAGCTAATTATTCTACCGTCGTTTGATCACTGCTAGAAGCTGTGTTTTCAGCGAGAATAGCAAATTTTGGAAATAGCATGAAACGGCAACAATGTTGTAGCAATGTTTAAAATGACTGTTGCACTTTGTTCTTTGTCCATCTTGTTATTTATAATACATTTAATTTGTTGCCTATTACCGCATCTAGACACATGCTAGTGTGTCGCCGCCAAGTAGACGTTTTATTATTGTTGTTGGAGCTTAATTGTTAGAGCGTAATTGTTAGAGTGTAATTGTTGTCAGATGGCGGCTCACTAGCAGACTGAAACCAACTGACTGAGTCTTTTAACTGAAACCAACTTATACGTGATTTCAGCATACTGGTGTAAATTCCCCATGTGGTAGAAATCTTTGCAAATCGTTTGAATCAGGTGTCTTGGGTCCAGTAACAAAGAAAACCTCAACATGAAAATGTGGGAACGTGTTCTTTATGGAGAGAAAGTGTCCTCAATAACGTTGATTTGTGTTACTGGTGACTAGTAACTAGTGACTAGTAACTAGTCCGCAGGCTCCCATGTTAATTCTCATACGGTATAACGACACGTCTACAGCTCATTAGGGAAAGTTGCCAGATCTAAATTTCGGCAGACAGGTAAAGCGTCATATGGGGAAGTGCCTTTTTCTAAAATGGGGGTTGCAGCTAGAAGCACGTGGTCCTGAAGTGGCTCGTTAAGTGCTAAATTATTGTTGTAACCATTGTTTGTATTGTCATTCAACAGTAGATTATAACATGCTTAAGTGTTACACGCTTATCGTTACAGTACCTAATTGTCAGAATTCATTGTAGTTGCAAATAGGTCGTTCACGAAGAAACGGAGTATATTTTATTGCAAAGGTTTGGTCGTTTTTTTCCCCACCAAATCCAAATCGTTTTTTTTTTTTTACGGTACGCAAATTCAAAATTAATTATATGACCCACGACCCGAATAAATTTTTCATTACTGGTTCAGTAAGACACAGGGTATTTTTTATTCCATAGGAATTGATTAGGTCCTTGCAATTATCATATTGTTACGCTTGTTATTAATTTATTTGGAATGACAATAGCAAATGTGAAAATTATGAATGAGAACATTCATACAATAAAATACCTCCAGACAAAAAAGGAGGGGTGACAATTACACCGTGTTATTTTTTGTACATTGACAGGCCTATGAAAGTCGTGATATCCACCCAAAACCAAAACTGGTAAGAGAAGCCGCCAAGTTTATAAAAAGGATCGGCTTTTCAAAGTAGTGATATCATTCAACCAGGGAAAGGCCGCCAAGGTTAATCCTATTAGCCAAGTTAATCGCACCGAATAATACGTTGGACGTTAAACGAAAACTTGAAGATTGCTACCGCTAGTAGCAATCTTCTAGTTTTTATTTAACCTTCGAATTATTAGTAGGTGCGATTAACTTGGCTAATAGGATTAACCTTGGCGGCCTTTCCCTGGTTGAATGATATCACTACTTTGAAAGGCCGACCCTTTTGTAAACTTGACGGCTTCTCTTACCAGTTTTGGTTTTGGGTGGTTTCATTTAACAGAAAAGGGAAATTAATCGTCAATAAATAACGGTTGCCTAGCAAATAGCGTTCGGTGAGCGAGAAGGTCTCGTTGCATAAACGCGTCCTTACCCAACGATTTGCCTTTGCATTCTCACAGCTAGAAGCTACAAATTATCTGAAAATTCCAATATGGCGGCGGTTTTAGCTCGCAACGAAACGTTTCAATAATTGGGCTTAGAAACGATTGGGAAAATGGTTTCGTCAGGAGGAATTCTTTATCTTGCTGTCGTCTGCAGGCATTTGCTCAAACGGTGTCGGATTTTAGCTAACCCAGGTAGGGTTGTTACCATGGCAACGAATGGGATTTAAATTCCCGCTGCGAGAATGCAAATGCGAGTCGTTGCATAAACACGCCCTAAGCAATTTGAACAGAAAGTCCAAGCAAGCAACTACCAAACGAGGTAAATCGGCTACGCTTGGGCAAGACGGGGATAAACACTGCAACCACTCTGTCAACCAATTGGAAACTATAGGTGGAAACTCGGGTAGGGAAGAGTTGCATTTATTTATTGTTTGATGTTATAATTCTACAAATAAGGTTCAGTAATCCGTGATTAGCGAGCTTCACGGTATCTTAATAGCAAGTGTGTAAACTAACTTTCCAAATAATGTCGTCTAGTATTTTATTGCTGCCGTGTGAAAAGCATGCCACGTGACGTATTAGGGTTAAGGAGGCGACCAATTCGTGACATTTCGAAAAACCTTGATTCAGTCAGGTCAATTTTCGAAGGCACCCTAGGAACTAAGGGCGTTGCTTTTCTTCGTCGTTCAGCAACCCGCCCCTAAAAACCCACATGAACCCGCACTGAGATATGAAGGAATTTTTCCGAAAGACCAACTCCGGCACAGTAAATAACTTTTAGTATCCAACATAGTATCTGACGCTGAACAGTCGGCAAATTTTGCATGTAGTTATCTACACACACGCAAGCGTGACGCGCCAAGTTAGGCAACAATCATCACAACAAACATCACATCAATTTAATTATCGAGGTTGTAAACCATTGTAGCGCGACGCCATAGCGTCAGTGTCTAATATCCGGAAGCAGAGTTGAGCACATTTCAGGTACATGGATAAAAATACTGTACAAAACCTTAAATTGTGTTGAAATCAACAGCAATGACCCACCTAACAAAAATTAACTCGTGTAGGAAAGCCAGCTAAGCTGCTTTCAATGCAAAATCTGACCCTCAATAACGTTGCAAATGTGTAACTAGCTACTAGCTACCTAGGTAATTCTAGTCCGCTCATCCCCATGTTAATTTCCATGGGTGATTATACACAGATACCGAGATAACGGGAAGACTTCCAACTATGAAATTGAACGAATGGTTGCAGTACGATACGAACTTCGTACCTTTTATGGTTTGAAGCTTAGGGATGTAACGGGAATGGCGTGTCATGGCGCGTAAGTACAAAAATATTGTTATAACCATTGTTAGTATTGTCGACATCGTCTCTCATTGGACGGCCAAAGTTCGGACAATGACAACGTGTATACTGACGTGCGTGCCTGGACACAAACTAGTGTAGCACGATAAATCTAAACAACGTTGCCAAAGAAATTGTATTCACGTCCAATTCACGAAAAATAAACCAACTGTAAAACCATAGTAAAATAAACAAAGCCAAACATTGGTGAAGAGGCCACCAAGTTGAGAGTGGTTCGGCCCTTCAATGGAGTGATATCAACACACCAAAAGTAACGAAATAAAATAAATTGCAACAAAATTAAAACCAAACCAAAAACCTATAAAGAGGTGACTAAGTTGAGAATGGTCGGCCTCTATGCCAAAGGTGTTGCCTCTAGGCAAAGTGTTGAAAACCAATTTCTTGTTGACGTGCCACTTGACTACACATCTGCACGGTAGTGGAGTTGAGTATAATATACAAATTTTAATAAAAAGGACTGATATCATATCAAAAACCAAAACTGGTAAAAGGGGCCTCCAAGTTCCGAATGGTTCGGCCCTTCAAAGTAGTGATCTCAACACACCAAAACATTCGCCAACTTAATTGCACCGAATAATACTTTGGACGTTGAATGAAAACTTGAACATTGCTACCGAAAGTAGCAATATTCTAGTTTTCATTTAACCCTCGAACTATTAAGCGGTGCGATTAACTTGGCGAATGTTTTGGTGTGTTGATATCACTTCTTTGAAGGGCCGAACCATTCGGAACTTGGAGGCCCCTTTTACCAGTTTTGGTTTTTGATATAAGCAACTACCATTGCAAATACTGACGCGAAAACAAATCCGGAGGAGTGGCGACCACTGTCCTGCTTGTTACAGCAATTATAGTTAGCAACAGGCTAACTTAACGAGCTGAAAGCATAGGCCAAACATGAGCATAACTCAATTTAGGAAGTAAAATTTGCCACTACACATCCAATACTGCCAGAAATTTAGTGTTTAGATATGGTGACGTGCTGCCTCTTTTCAGAAAAGCACGTCTCAAAATTAGGTTTTTGATTATCAAGGAAGAGTGTCGCATTGAACCCTAATAGAAAGTTAGCTTCTCTGCTTAGTTCCGACTGATAAGCTGATTTAGCATGCGAATCAATAATGCGTTTGTGTGTTAATGATCTGATTGTCTTTTTTTAATCTCGACTTATAACACTTTTACTTTTATATAATTTGTTCGATTATCTTTGGTAACGTTTCCAGGTATTTAATTTCAGGTAAATCTATTTAGCCATTTTCATGGCATTCTTGCATGGTTAGCTAAAAAGATACTCAAGTTCGACGGGGGAAAAACTAATAAAACATTGGTGCCTAATATTACAGAGCATTTCACGGGTTGGCTCCATTTTCAAAGGATTGAAAAACACATAAAACGCACAAAATCAACACAAAATCCTGGTGGACTGATGTATATTGATTTTGTGACTTTTATGTTTTTTTAATTCTTTGAAAATGGAGCCAACCCTTGAAATGCTCCGAAATATTTGGTGGGCTACTAGCGTTTTAATCTGTTTTACGCGTTGAGCTGGAGTGTCTTTTTACATGTACAAAACGCATATTTTCTCCATTCCTACATTCCCTACTTACTCAGTTTCAGGTATTTATGATGCCAAAGCAAATAATTATATTGTGCTTTGTTCATCATTAGGTTTTTCATAATTCATAAAATTGGACTAAATTGCCTACTAGCCTGTAACATGCAAAAAATAACCATCACTAAAGCCTTTCGCCCAGGACTTTCGCCCGAACTCTCCCATGACAATCGGTTATATTCAAACAACGCCATTCATGCCCTCATACAGTGCATCTGCAGAGCCCTACTTGTCACAAAACTGGTACACTTATTCCAGTAAAGCAACTCAAAAATCAAACAAGCAACAATATCTATATAACTAAGATAATAATAGTTTGTTTGTTTGTGTGTCGCCAGATTACTGAGATTCCCACTCTTAATTCTTATTTCTAGTGTTCGTGCGTCAGCAGTGTCGGGGAATCTCGATAATGTTTTTTCTTTTGTTTGTTTGTATCTCTGTCAAACGGAATGCCTGTATAAGTTATGATTCGAACTGTGTTTTCAAAAAAGAGACACACTACTGGTAGCATCACAATATTTTCATGCAAACGGGATCTAGGCCTCTTTGTCTCTTAATCCTGATCTAACAAAATCTAATGAAACCTTGGACGACTGCTAATGGGAAATAACAGCATTTTAATGCAATTGTGAAATCATAACATTGCTCAAGAATGATCAACAAACGGAAGAATTATCTTGATTCCCACTACGGCTTCAATAGAATTAGGAGTGGGAATCTGCGTAATCTGAAGACAATCTAACGAAAGCCTGGGCGACCGTTAGCGGGAAATTCAGTATTTTCATGCAAACGGGGAAATCACAACAATTCTATAAAAAACCGGCTGTACGGGGGGCTGTCCTAGTTTATAAATAAGAATAAAGCTAAAAGAAAATGGTTGTATAAAATCATCAATTAAAAACAAAATTTAACCGTCGCATTACAACAAAGTCACCTGCTGCCCTCTCCTGCCACAAATCAAAACACTCTCAGACTAATTTTCATTGCTTGGTTGCATTTGTTTGGGTTTTTAGTTGGTTTGAGTGTTTCAATTTTGTAGCAAGGGAGGACAGAGGTGCTCTGTTGAAGGGCATGAATGGAATTGTTTGATGTGACGATTTGTTTGCAAGACCATAATTAAAGAACGCTCATGGTGTTGGACGAAACGCCTTAGTGTTTGTTTTATCTTCTGTATCTTGTAGGCTTGTAGGCAATTTAATTTGTTTAAGATGCTAAAAAGTTAAAATCATAATATGTAATACGAATTTGTTAGCAAACAGTCGAACCAGCGTTGTCATCACATGTTCAGACTTGTGAATTTGTCTGGGTTCTACCCATCACTGAAACCACAAACGTAAACAAACCTTGGAACCATTTTACAAGAACGCAGTTATTTTAATTAGCTTTAATGCATACAGTGTAGCATTCATTTATCTTATTGAACAATTCTACTTCCTAGATACGTGTCATCCAATAAAAACAAGTGATATTTACAAAAATAAGATAACACGCCTCGACTATCTCCAAACTACGCAAGTCAGTAGATAATTCCAGACAGCTTCGTTGGGTTCCGAATGCGTGATCCACTTCATCGCTTCAAAATCGTAACAATGCATCACGTTGTTTCCCCACCGGGCGTACAGCATTTCTTTATCCCCTTTTTTCGCGATCCAACAGCCCCATTCGTTTGAAGGGGGGCCCTGAATGTCTAACGGAGTCTCCCGCCATTCTCCCGTAACCAAATCATACACCTGAATTGTGGTAGCATCCTTGTTACGTATGATGAATAACCTGTTACCACTAAATGCACCTCGGCACCACTCAATATTTCCCGGTACGTGGGTTACTATTGTCCACTGGTTACCGACTGGATCATACGTCTCTACGGCCTTTTCATCGTTATTGTAGCAACCCACAATGTACATGCAGCTGTTGTACGAAAACCCGAGAGGACAAAAATGGCTTTGTATGGTCGGTGCTACTAAATCACTAGTACCACTTCTGGCATTGTAACGCTGCACCACATTATGTCGCTTCATTTCCCGGCTGACTCCATTTATTATATACATGTAGTCGTTGCAAACAATGGCTCCCGCTCGGCAAGTCGGTACGCTAAGAGTTCCGACGGCGTCTGACGACACGTTAGTGCTGGGACAATATTCGATGACAGTGCTGGCAGGGTTAGGAGGCCAGCCACCGCCACCGAACAGGTAAACGAGGTGACCATACCCAACCATGGCCATTCCTCGATCAAACAAAAATGGCGGTGAGCCCGGTGAGGACCAAGTGTTCGATTCAGTGTCATAAACACTGACAGTTCGGAGCTGGTCTAGCTTACCTAAACAGACAAACTGCTGCCCAATCTTGCACAGGTTGTCGTTGTTGCAGCCAGGATTCATGGAGCGCCTAGATGATTCACCAATCAGAACTGCTAGAAGATCCTTGTCGTGCTTCATCAGGGTGCTTCCCATCAGCGTGGAAAGATAGGCCCTCGATAAATAACTCAGATCCAAGGGATGAATGAGGCTGTTTAAGTGTTGTTTCCTCTCTGGATCATATTCCACCCAGCGAAGTATGGCCTTGACGATATCATCCATGCAATATTGAACCATATCTGGATGCTGAAGCACTCGACTCAACTGTTTTGGCTCGAGATTAACAATTTGCTTCGTGCGCACGATATCGGCAAAATTCTTAACCACGAAGGTGATGTATCGGGCAACGAGACCGTCATTCTGGTACTCGTCAGCTAAGTCGAACATTTCAGCGAAGTTGAGTACATCGACATTTTCAGCAAGTCTGTGCTGGCACCATTTGGCCAAAACGGGTGCTTTGAATGTTTCAGCTGCTTTCATGACACCCAAAAGCCGGCCTCTGTCCTCCTTGATCTTGTCTTCGGCAATAATTCTTCCAGAATAAATGAAATCCAAAACAATCTCCATATCTTCAACCTTTACAGTTGGGAAGTAAAACCTGTCTTCATCCATGTCGTCTTGTTCGGCAAAGTAGGGACTTGCGGCCATTAGCACCAAACGATGGGCCCGTACTTCCTTTTTCCCAGCACAAACAATGGTCACGTCGGTTTTATGATTGGTCGCACGTTTTCTCTGCAGTGCCTTAAGGACGTGAGCTGCATGGTCTTTCTCCGCTTGGCTCGACGGGTACACTTCCGGTAGCTGACGGGGAGGTTGATCTTTCTGGAAGGATGAATAGCTAGGATTAAACCAATATTGTTGACATCGTGCAGATGCCGGTACTGTAATAGCTATTAAATTAGTTCTAGGAAATGTTTGTATGACTCTTGTGCAGATTACATCATGACTGAAATTAAAAAGTTCAAAACTGAAATTAAAATAGTTTTATTGAATTAATTTATCTATATAATAATCCTGGAGGCTGGCTAAAAGGAAGGCTACAGGGAAAAGGGAAGGCTAAAAGGAAAACCACTTCTTCCCTCCTCACACCTGCATTGAAAATGCACTCTCCCACTCTACCTGCATGGAAACAGGAGGCAAGCATGAGTGGTCGATCAACTCAATAAAGGTTCAATCTGACAAGTCGTCGGGCCGAACAATCACTTCTCCCCTCCTCGCGCCAGCATTGCAAATGCGCTCTCCCATTCTACCTGCATGCAAACAGGAGGCAGGCATGAGTGGTCGATCAATCTGACAAGTCGTCGGGAAGAGTGCCGGAAAAATGTCCCGGGAAATGTGTCCGTAAACTTAATTCATGACCGGCCTCGTGCATAGCACGGGCTTCCTCTAGTTATTATTATTATTGTATGTAAATGTAAAGGGTGTCCCAAAAGTCTGACCACACCACAATAACTTTTTGTCCTATTGCTGTAGAAAAATGAGAGTTTGGGAACCTCAGTGATAAAAGGAATTTTCACGTTGTTGTGATACAAATTCCAGAGTCCCATTCTTGTGCAGTTGAAGAGACAATATTGAAGGCAAAAACATAAACAACAGAATCTTAATATTTCGGACCCCCTATTAGATTTGCGAGCAGCGATGACAGAACAGTTTGTGGAGGTGTTCTCATTTTAGTTCTTTCTAAATTACATAACACTCGCGCCCTTGTCTCACTGGACTTTTCCCAATAACACGAAGAAAAACTTATTGGAGTAGGGTCAGAATTTTGAGTCACACCACATGGATGAAATTGGTAAATTTTTAGTTATTTTCGTTCTTTTCGCTTCATGGTAAATTTACAGCCGTGTTGTTGTAGTTCCAGTGCTTTCCCCACGGAAATTTCAAGTCTGCAATTTTTAAAATACTGAATAAAAATAATAAAACGGGAATATTATATACCGTTTCTGTAATAACATTACATTAGAGAGATTTATTTCATTTTTTAGTACTTCTTTGACCTTATTGGTGTATACCTACTAGCACGCGCCATTAGGAAGGGAAGTTCGGGAGTTGGACTGCTCACTTCGGGGTCTGAAAATTGGTGTAGTACCAGACTGGAACACAGCATATTTTGCCGCAGTACCACTTTGACGGGCCACCATTTTGGAAAATAACATCCAAAAAAGGTAGCTTTTTTCCTGCTTATAACTGGTAAAATATTCATCTAATCAAAAACAAATCGGTTATATAGAATATTCAAAATGAAATGATCTACAAAATATTCCTATGTTTTACATCAAGGCAACCATTAGTCCAAAAGTTTGGATTTTGTGTACTCTGCAGGATGCAAAATGCGTGCTCAGCCTTTGTAGCAATTAAAAGACTTCGAAAGTGATTGAAATGCGGTGATTGAAATGGCATCATGCACTAAGGCCTACGTAAAGTCTCCATTGACATATGTGGTACTTTTACCTAACCTTATGCGGACCCCTCTTCTGAATAATTGGGGCAACTTCGAAAATTGAAGGAGTTAGTGTTATTGCGTATTGTCGCAATAATTAGAATAACTGTTGAAGAAAGCTCCCGATCGTCTCCCAGACATGAAAGTGTCAGTCATTGGGTTTAAAATAGAAATATGTTATCCAATTTCTTCAGGATCTTCTTTCCACCTAGCCAAACACAGCTACACACAAAATCTAGAAGTTGTTGTATTTCCTTTTGTGCATTCTCAACTAAGTGCAAGGTTGCACCAAAACAATACGCAATAACACTAACCACTTTAATTTTCGAAGTTGCCCTAATTATTCTGAAGGGGGGGTCTACGTAAGGTTAGGTAAAAGTACCTTATACATTAATGGAAACTGTCCGTAGGCCGTAGTGATGCTATTTCAATCACCGCATTTCAATCACTTTTAAAGTGTTTTTATTGCTACAAGGGCTGAGCGCGCATTCTGCATCAAGGGGGAGTACACAAAATCCTAATTTTGGGACACACGGTTGTCTTTATGTAAAACATAGGAATTTTTTGTAGAACATTTCATTTTGAATACTGTCTTGTGTGAAAGAACGTCCTGTACCAACCAGTATCAGGAATTAATGAATGAATGGACACATGCTGTAGCTATCTGTTCATATTCTATCCTTTATCACAAGGTCGTCTGGGAGAAATGCTGTCATTAGTTTCCTGGCTTCAGATTGTTATTCTACCAAAACAATTATAAAAGGTGTCAACTTTCTGACATCCCATGTGAACTGGCATTGAACAAAGAGATGAGAAACGCGATTTCTACCTCAGTTGGACTTGGCTTGAAAAAAAACAATCATCTTTTGCTTGAGGGACGAAGAGATGCAGGATAAAAGAGTGTGAAAAATATCACTGTTGCAGCGATTAGTTCAGGCAATCCGGCAACTCTCCCTCCTCACTTGAAGGACAGAGTGTTGCCGGAATGCCTGGACTAATTATTGCAGCAGCGATATTTTTCACACCCATTAATTAGGGCAAGAACCTTAGCCTAATAATTAGGACTGAACAAAAAAACACTGTTGCAACGATTAGTTCTGGCATTCTGGCAACTTTCCGTCCTTCACCCCAAATTAAAAACCAATTATCTTCCTCGCTTGAGGGATGCAGGATACGATTAGTAAAGGCATTCCAGCAACTCTCCCTCCTCACTTGAAGGACAGACTGTTGCCGGAATGCCTGGAATAATAGTTGCAACAGTGATATTTTTCACATCCATTAATTAGGTTAAAAACCTTAACCTAATAAATAGGTGTGAAAAAATATCACTGTTGCAACAGTTAGTCCAGGCATTCTGGCAACTATCCGTTTTTCAGCCTACATTAAAAAAACAAGCATCTTCCTCGCTTGAAGGATGGCGGACGGTTGCCGAAATGCCTAGAGTAATCGTTGCAACAGTGATATTTTTCACACCTATTTATTAGGCCAAGAACGTTAACTAATACATAGGACTGGAAAAAAAACCACTGTCGCATCGATTAGTCCAGGAATCTGGCAATTTTTCGTCCTACAACCCACATTAAAAACCAATTACAATAATATTTGCTGAAATAGCAACGGGTCTGGCAAGGACTGGGGAGTCACTAACAGCCAGCCACACTTACATGTAAATCCAGTGTACCTAAAACGGCCAAGGAATGAGGATGGTAAGAGGTTTGGGGACACGAATGCCTTACCACCAGGGTTAGACCTGCCAGGGACTCAAAGGCCCCCGATGGCATCGCCAAACGTGCAGGATATGGGAAGGGTGTGAAAAGTGTTAAAAGGCCCAAAATGATGCTGTACAATTAAAAAGTATAAACAGTGCTAAAAAATTGTATGCTACGGTGAATAATAAAAACTAAAACACCCAGATAGTGGGATTTGTCATTACTTAAAAACAACAATAAATAAAAAACAAATATATAATAAAATTAATAGTTTAACAAACCGAACATTACTAACAACATCAAATAAATTTTGGGTCAGCAAAACGAAATGTCCATTGTTAATGTGAAAAAAAAAGTCAAGAACACCAGATTGCCAACTGATCATTGTAGTCAATTAATCAAAAAAACAATAAATACTTACCCGTATTGTGACGGGAGGTCTCGACGACGGTGGTCTGCAGAATTCTCCAGGATCCTTACCTGACGGAGAAGTCGTCATGATATCTGAATATCTGGACGAGAAGACGACACCGTTGCAAAACTATTGAGACCTATTTTGTTTAGAGAACCTGTAAAATCGTTAGTGCTAACTGAGTAGGTACTGCATGTGTTATATAACAGTGTTGATGATGGAATTGTTATTAATAATTACATTTACACTCTACGTGTCCCCCATTGTGTTTTAGCGCTTCTAACGCTTTTGTTGTAAAACTATGGTACTGTGGCCCCTGTATCCTCTTAATCATATCAAAAACCAAAACTGGTAAAAGGGGCCGTCAAGTTCTGAATGGTTCGGCCCTTCAAAAGAGTGATATCAACACACCAAAACATTCGCCAAGTTATCGCACCGCTTAATAGTTCGAAAGTTAAATGAAAACTAGGACATTGCTACTTTCGGTAGCAATGTTCAAGTTTTCATTTAATGTCCAAAGTATTATTCGGCGCGATTAAGTTGGCGGATGTTTTGGTGTGTTGATATCACTCCTTTAAAGGGCCGAACCATTCAGAACTTGGCGGCTTCTTTTACAAGTTTTGGTTTTTGATACAAGGGCCACAGTACCATAGTTTTACAACAAAGGCGTTAGAAGCGCAAAAAAACAATGGGGGACAGACTTCGTTCACGTAGTGGGTAAATGCAATTGTTGATAACAGCTCCTTTTTTTTTTAATTATGTATTAGACTCAACTCCACTACCATGGAGATGTGCAATAAAGTGCCTCGTCAACAAGAAATTGGTTTTCCACAATTTGATACTGCCTTTTGCCTAGAGGCCGAACCATTCTCAACTTGGCCACCTCTTTATAGGTTTTTGGTTTGGTTTTAATTTTGTTGTAATTTGTTTTATTTAGTTAGTTTTGGTGTGTTGATATCACTCCTTTGAAGGCCGAACCACTCTCAACTCCGTGGCCTCTTTACCAGTTTTGGCATTGTATATTTTGCTTTGTTTTTACAGTTTGTTTATTTTTCGTGAATTGGACGTGAATACAATTTCTTTGGCAACGTTGTCTGCATTTATCGTGTTACACTAGTGTGTGTCTAGGCACGCACGTCAGTATACACGTTGTCATTGTCCGAACTTTTGCCATCCAATGAGAGACGATGCCGACAATACTAACAATGGTTATAACAATATTTTCGTACTTACGCGCCCTCTCATGCCATCCCAGCTACACCCCCAGGCTCCAAACCATAAAAGGTACGCAGTTCGTATTGTACTGTACCCATTCGTCCAATATCATAGGTGGAAGCCTTCCCGGTATCTCGGTATCGATGAATAATCACCCTATGGGATTTAACATGATGATGAACGGACTAGCTAGCTAGTAAAACAAATCCACCCAAAACCAAAACTGGTAGAAAAACCCGCCAAGTTTCCAAAATCGGTCGGCCTTGAAGCTAGTGATATCATTCCACCAGGGAAAGGTCGCCAAGGTTAATCCTGTTAGCCAAGTTAATCGCACATACTAATAGTTCGAAAGTTAAATGAAAATTAGACGATTGTTACTAGCGGTAGCAATCTTCAAGTTTTCATTTAACGTCCAAAGTATTATTCGGTGCGATTAACTTGACTAATAGGATTAACCTTGGCGGCCTTTCCCTGGTGGAATGATATCACTCCTTCAAAGGCCGACCGTTTTTGGAAACTTGGTGGGTTTTTCTACCAGTTTTGGTTTTGGGTGGATATCACAACTTTCATAGGACTGTGAACGTACATAAGGTTACACCGTCTGATTAAGATGCTTCAATCCCATTTTTGCACACACTGACTAACAATCGCTGATTTCGTTCGCTTCACTCACTCAATCAGCGCATCTCCTTCAGTTGTTTTGTTTATCCCTGCAACTTCCCCTTAATTTTTCAAGATTTCGTTCACATTTAGTCATGCAGAAACCCCCGAAGGTTGCTGTCACTAAAATAGCAGAACGCGAAGCATTTTTTGGGGGGTTATGAACAAAAAACCCATTAGCTCGTGTATGCTCGTATTGTTGCGTAACCTTGTTGTTTCCTTCTATTCCAAATATTGGCGCTTCTACAATCTGACGATGTTTCTAACACATTTCCTTACTTTTTCCATACAGACACAAATTTAGCATTACATTGTTTCCTTTTATTCCAGATATCGGCACCACCACAATATGATATTGTTAACCACATGCAAAAATTGGTGCCAGCCATCAAAGCCAAGTGGCTATCGGAAAACTATACTCTTGACGTCACCATCGTCTTTGGTTCAAGGGAATTCAAAGTCCACAAAGAAGTTCTAGCCTTATGTGGAGAATGGAAAGAAATGGTATCGAACCGTTTGAATCTTTCTACCATAAGTGCTGAGTCCATGGACCTTATTTTAAGGGTTTTTTTATTCTTGCAACACAGGATCTGTCCCAGAAGACAAAGAAGTATTGTTAAAACTAGTGCAAGATGCTGACTACCTTCAAATACATGATTTGGTTGAAGCCTGTTTGCAAACATTGCCCATCGACCATATGAAGTTTTCCGACATCCTTGACCCGTTCGACTTCTGTCCGTCAGCGACTGCCTCGTATCTAGCAGAACGTTTTAAGTATTTCTCGACTATACTGAAGGATTTATGAAATTACGAAGTCACCAGGTCAAGAACATTATTTCCCTTTCGAACCTAAATCGGGAACCTTTGAGTGATATCATCACGACAGTTCTTAAGTGGACCGAATATGAGGATGGGAGAAAAGTATTCCACACTGACCTTCTTACCATCTTGGCAGTCAGGTGTTCAGAATGTGTCAATGCCTTTATCAAAATGAATATGTCCCTGCAATGGAAGAGTGAAATTTTTAACTGCATGTATGGGTGGGTACCACTCAAATCATGCAGACAAATGCAAGAAAGAGGAAAATTCATTCCTATGGATTGCGAGATCTGATGTCCAAGATTGTCCTGTTTGTGCTCTCTACAATGTAGATCGCAACTCTTGGATTACCCAAACTCAAGAATTCCCCTTTAAACTGGAAGGGGCAAGAGCTACAGCAGCTTTAAAGCGGACACATCTATTTTATTGGTTGTGGGTTAGACGATGACGAAGTAGAGTCGACTAGTGTCATGCAGTATTGTCCGCTTACAAACAACATTGTCTCATTAACCGACAACGGTCTCGCAGTCCCAGTTTGGTTTGCCGGAGCTGCAGGGGTCTTGCGTGAATCCATATACGTAGTTAACGGGTCAGACAGTAAAAAACAGTGCATACATACTGTCCAGTGCTACAATACGAATTACGGTACTTGGCAGGTAATCGCTTCAACACGACATACCCACCAATCTCCCTGTGTGCTTCCCTTCAAGAACGATTGTTTATTCACTATTGGTCATTGAAAGGATGTGACTGAATGGCGTTTTGTAGAGCGATATGACTTAAAAACTGACCAATGGACGGTTGTGACTCAAGCACCACGACATTCCAATATGCTCTGAGCTGAGATTTTGAGAAGAAATATTATCATTTTTAAGGAAGAGGAACTAGAACAGTTTCAAGAATTTTACATTGGCTCAAATGAATGGGTCGTGAGGGACTTCAACAAAACATCAGAGTTTCGCTAAGGAAAAACCGTGGTGAGAAAAAATGGTAAAAGTATGTTGTATGGCATAGATCGTAATTCTATCCATTTTTTTAACATTGAGTCTGGGGAATGGGAAAATAAGCCGTGCAATCACGAGTACGACGGGGAAATATTTTACTTTACCTGTGTTTAACACGTTTCGATTTCTAAAATTATAAAACATTGGTCACCAATATTGTGTGTAGACTGGCTGAATGCCGTATTAAGAAATCTTACTTGTGTTTAAAACATTAAAACACAGTAAAACATTAAAAAAACATGCCTTAACTAAATAAAAGTAAACGTAAATAAATTTGCTGAAAGAAAATGCGCAAATTGAATTCCTCAATTTGTTAAGTTGTTGAAATTCAACATTAAAAAAATTAATATAAATTGGCAGTAAGTAAAATGGTGGGGAAATAGTATTAAGACGTCATTTCTAGGAAACAGTATTAAGACGTCTTTTCTGGGAAATAGTATTAAGACGTCTTTTCTGGGAAACAGTATTAAGACGTCTTTTCTGGGAAATAGTATTAAGACGTCTTTCCTGGGAAATAGTATTAAAACGTCTTTTCTGGGAAATAGTATTAAGACATCTTTTCTGGGAAACCGTATTAAGATGTCTTTTCTGGGAAATAGTATTAAGACATCTTTTCTGGGAAATAGTATTAATACGTCTTTTCTGAATTCGCTTGCTAACAGTGTCCCTTGCCAGTATGCTTCGCTTTGCAACAAAATCAAATGGTGCTTATGAAGTGCCTACAGGTTTGCGCATATGTTATTTATAACAAGAATGAACTGTCGTAGAATTTCCTCTATTTTTCATTTATTTCATCAATGTTGGAATACCTAGAGTAGTTGAGTCGGGCAGTACGAAGATCTGGTTTACATATTCATCCGATTTAGAGCAATCTTTATTAAATCTTATCACAATTTTTAAAAGATTGAGTTCTGCGTTATAGCTCGGGGTCAAATGTTTTAATACCAGTCGTAAAAAAATTACAGGAGATCGTAAACAAATTTCTGACTGAAGAAACATTCTTCTTGATTGCTCTAGACAGTAGTTGGAACGGAACCTGCAATTCAGGAAAAACTTAGGCACATGGCACATTCAGACGACATGTTAACGGTTCAGTACAATTCGGTTTGGTACAGTATACAGTTTGGCCACAGCACACTTGAAAGTACCAAGTTTGAAAACGGTATTGCGGTCATCTTAATTATGGTTAGTACAGAAACAGCCGGCCACGGCCATACGCTGCGTGAATTTAATCGTCCTTTCCTGAAAAACAAGCTTCACTAAACAAAACTGTCAATCGGTTAAACAAAACTGTCAATCGGTTAAACAAAACCAAGTTTCTGGCAGCCCAGTTTATATAAAACATGTTGGTTCACAAAAATGTCTTCTGAAGCATCAAGGAACAGGAACAGTTTAGAAGAGTTCAGTTTTATTGTGACTGTGTGTATAGTGGTAACCATCCTACACCATAAGCTAAAGTCACACAGTAAAAGTGTGAGAACCGAAGCAAAATTGATAGTCAAGCTTTGAGCAATCTGACAAAATTCACCGTTGTGCACTGTTCTAACTAGAGGTACCTACCAAATCATGTTGAATATTTTGCACATTGCCTTTAGGTAGCAAAGACATTCAACCCCTGAAAATAAAGATCGAAGCAAAAGTGATAATCTAACATTGGCCACAAGATTCACCAGCGACCAGGCGCATGGATCACTCAATAGAAAGGACGAAGGGAAGGAGGAAGGAAGGGTAAATGGGAGGAAGAATGGAAGGGGAAGGATAGGGAGGGAAGAAAGGAGAGGGTAGTATTTAGTAATAGATATCCGTGAACTAAAGGCGGTTTAACAGCGATATTTGCTCTTTGCGAGAAATGGCTAGTCCAATATCGAGAGGGTGGATTTCCCTTTACCTCCGAGATATTGGACTAGCCGTTTCGAGCAAACGAGCAAATATCGCCGTTAAACCGCCTATAGTTCACGGATATGTGTTTTAATGGTACAGTGCGATATCAAGCTAACTTATCGACTTATTTGAGATTAAAAAAATTTTTATTTTAAAGTTTTGTTTGTGAATCATAATGAATTTAAGAACGTTTACATACGACTGATATGTAAATTCCTGAACTGAAACTTCCGGGTTAAACTTCCTGTCTACGAATGTCGCACCTATGGGAGGACGTCCCGTTACGCAGTCCCAATCACCGACTTTTGTGTTTAAGGTAAAACCATATTTCTTCTACTTAATTAGTTTAAATTAGATATGGGGTATAAAATGCAGTATTCACTTGAGTCTCGCATTTTTTTAGGCGTATTTAGGTGTGTTTACAATATGTCAGTAGCCTAGTTTTAGTACCGTCGGAACAAAAAGTTGCCGGGTTGCACTATTCCTTCATTGGTGGGGGGCCTAGCATAGTGCGCGAGGTTTTTTTTTTTCGTGTTAGTACGAAAAATGTCGCAGGTTGCAAATATGACTGTTTGTGTTGGTTGCAATGGGGTGTGCAGGTTGAATTTGTGTTGTGTATGGTAGTTTTGTAAAGTCGGTCATTATATGTCACACATGGTGGAGCAAGGGTTGTGTAGACCCCGAAAAAAGTGTTAGATTATCAATAAAGTGTGGGTTATCAAAATTAACCCACAGTGAGGTGTGTGGGTTTTCAGACTAGCCATATATAAAGGCTATGCTTTTAGCATTGTGATGTCTTAGCATAGTGTCACCAGAGTGCATTAAATTCAGATACCCGTTTCAATTCAACTTCACTTGAAAAGAGGAGTGGCTATGGAAGAGGGCAGGTAAATTGCGGATTGAAAGGGTGGAGAATGGAGTTGGGGGGGGGGGGAAGCGAGGAGAGGGGAGGAGGTCTACGTGAGGGAAAGGGAAAGGAAGTGAGCCGGATAGGTAGGGTAAATTAGGGAAGAAGGAAGTGAGAGAGGGAGGA
>JAHWFP010124810.1:0-14269 GCA_023313725.1 Lithobius niger | reverse complement strand
TGCCTCTTCGTCTGGCCACATTGCCCCATCGTCTGGCTACCTTGCCCGATCGTCTGGCCACCTTGCCCCATCGTCTGGCTTTAAATAAAAAAACCAAAAACCAGATCGTTCGATGAAATGATCTGACGGATTTACTCACGGTGCCTAAAGGATCGCTGAGTTTAATCTATATCTTTCCACAGAAGTCGACGTAATTAGTGATGGAAAGGAAACCTTGGCATGCAAAGTCCCTACCAGTACGTGCCAGTCAGTCGGGGATAGTGCCATAGGCTACCAGGCTCCTTCTTGGATTCCAGTGCCACACCCACGGATTTTGTTTGTGTGTGTGGGGAGGGGGGGGGGGAAGGAAGGGGCAAAAAAATTGAAATGGGACTTTCTATCCAGGTGGCTAAGTTACCATGGCAGCGAATGACACGTCGCACCCCGTGACCATTAACGCAACGACTTGCCCTTGCATTCTCGCACCTAGAATTTAATCGCGATGGCAAAGGTGGCGTTGCTATGGTAATAACGAGTGCATGAATTAGCCGAATTCGACATTGTCTCAGTACATATGTGCAGTCTTATGATCCGTGACAATAAGATAAAGAATTCCTCCTGACGAAACAATTTCCCCCCACTTCTGGGCTCACATTATTAACTATTTTCGCAGCGAAGCCGGTGCAGCTAAAACCGCCGCCATGTTGGAATTTCAGATGATTTCTAGCTTTTAGCTGAGAGAATGCAAACGCGAGTCGTTGTGCAAACGCGTCCTTATAAATTATAGATTGAATAAACCCAACCTAAACCTTGCTGGCTCGTCCATTCCGGCCAACTACATAGCCACATGACTGAGAGACCAGCCTCCCACGTCTCAAACCATAAAAGTCATTAGTAGTCAGGCGGCGCGCGTACATGGTCATGGTCTCGGGGATTAACAAATCCACTCTCTCTTTCGTCAGCTAATACGAGAGTTGAAAAAATTCTGTTATCAGAAATCTGGCGTTGCGTTGTTGTTAAAGACCAGTTTTGTAGGTTTCAGATTGGTAGGCTGGCTGGCTTTTTTTTTTTTTAACTTCTTCCTCCTTCTCCCCCACCCCATCGTTAAAATGGGAAGGGGAGCATGGAAAGAAACATTGTGAGAGGTTTCTTTTTATTTTCCACCGGTGATTTGATAGGCCTACGTGGTGACACGGGTGATAGGAAATTGCTCACCGAAATGTAGCTTGGAAGATAAGAGTTTCGCAATTTTTAAAAAGTAATTCAGGTATTAAACTCGTATAACGCGTTAATAAGGCATTTAAACTCTTTTAACCACATGACGGACGATTAAAATTGTTGCATGTAGAATTTTATACTCGTACCCGGCTTTGTTTTTGTTTCACCCGGGGCTGGAGGGGTGGTGGGGCGTGGGGTGGGGGGGGGGGGTTTCGGGTGTTCGTGCAGTGTTTGGTTGACAGGTCATTTTCCTTCTTTTCGATTCGTGGTTTTGTTTTGCCCGTGGTTGTTTCCCAGTTTTCGCTCGGTGTACTATTGGCCTGGACGTTCATTGAGACAGGTAATTTGCCTCATGTGATACTCCCTTTTTCATCCCATCGTCTCTCCTCCCTCCCCGTGTTCCTACCCGTCCCTCTCCTTTCCTTCCCTCTTTGCAACACGCAGTTGAATTTGGATGGGTAGTTGAGTTAAATACTGTGCCTCCCCCTTTTCTCCATTCTTTCCCACTCCCCTTCCTACCTCCCCCCCCCCCCCTACCAACCCGCTTTTCTCCTGAGCGAAAAGCCTTGGTGCTGGTGACATCCAGTGACCGACTTTCGAAGTTCGAGTATCAACAGTGTTTTTTTTCGGCTCTCGGGCTGTAATGTACAACAATGACTTTGCTCGACTTCCTCAATTGTCGACTCCATCTCTTTTACTTCAGCTTTCGCTTTTTGGCTTCCGACAATACAAAAGAATAACTTTGCTTTCACCTTTAGCTCTGAAACTTTCGCTTATAGTGTTAAGATTAACAAAGAATTAGAAACTTCCCATCCACTACTTGTTTCTGCCAAGAGCTGGACGGGTGTGGAATGCACTCCCAAATACTGTTGTGGAAGTTAACAGTGTTGCCATTTTTTAACTCCGACTCGGGGGTGTCAACCTTGAGAGGATACGCACTGTGTTTAAACATATATTTTTTTCTCCTCTTCCGTGTGTTTATGACCAGGGTTTTTAATATGTTTGGGTCTCAGCCTAGCTGTAATATTTTCCCCCCTCTTTCCTGTAGTAATGACCAGGAATCATCAATCAACTCTCCGAAGAAAGGATTTGCAGCCGCGCTGAAAGAAATAGTCCCATGCAATTTAAATATCATTACGAAGCAGATAGTTGTTAATATCTGCGTTAAAATAACCAGACAGTTCTTGGAAAATTCCCTTGCGGTAGTTTTAATGTATACGTTAACGTAGTAATGCATCTTAACGGAATAATTTTGAAATGGGACTATTTCTTGGAACGGCTACAAGAGAGAAGTTGTGCATCGGCTCCAAGCCAATTGATTCAGTACTGCCAAAATCTTACTTTACCACCGCAACGCTTAATGGAGTCAAATTTCAGGCACGCGCGGAAATTTGGCGCGGAGCCAGGAGGCGAAACACGAGATTTCTACTTCAGTCGGACTTAGCTTGAACGTATTATCTTCCCCGTTTAAAGGCTGTAAACCTGTAGCTAGGGTCTGCATCGGTGGCCAAAGCACCTGGCTACTCTCCGAAGACCAGTGGTGCTCACAAGGGGGGGGGGGGGGGGGTGAGGAGCATCTTCTCGTTTCCATTTTTTTTTGGGGAGGGACGAATTTCCCTCCCACAACAAAATGTATGGTTGAATGGCCTATTGTTTTTAAGATTGTTTCTTTTTTTTTTGGGGGGGGGGGGGGGGGACGAAGTTCCGCCCCCCCCCCCGAAAAAAAAGGTTTTTATGACTGGTTGGCCTACTTATAGCTGGGGGGCGGTAGCCAATAGGCCAGGGAGAGAGGGAGGGTTGAAAAAATTGGTCTTTGGGGGATGGGCACCCCTGCCGAAGACGCTGTGCGCTATGTGCCAGCTGAGCCAACAAACGAGTTGTATACTAGCTAAGCAGTACACACTTTGTGTAGTGGCAGTAATAATAATCATAATAGAACGTGTCGGCCATTAAGCTTACAGCTTTTTGAAGTTTGGGATTTAGTTCTACACAAAAAAAAAAAAACCTTGCCCAAGACTAGTCTTTAATGAACGGTTTGCTTTGTTCAACCCTTACCATGTGATTTTTTTTTAACAACCGATATATGTATTTTGCCCCCCCCCCCCCCAAACCCTTTGGCCCCGGGGGTGACCGCCGCCCACCTAGGCCAACTCGCGGATGACTTTTGCTAACCCCTCATGTGACGAAAAGTGCGTCTTTCGCATCCTACGCTCTGCTTCCCGAGATTTTAAAATTCGTTCTTTCATCTCGCCGCGAGTGGGTGAGACCCCACTAACACCTGACTGTGTGCGTGCCTGCCCTTCGTCCATTGCTTTTCAAAATGGCGCGTGTTGTCTGGTACTTTATACCCATCAGCCGGTTCGTTAGGAATGTGGCCCAGGCACTTAACTTTGGGTCTTGTGCCCCCCCCCCCCCCCTTCCCCACACACCGACCTTTAAAGCATCGCAGAAAAACGACTTCGTTAATTTACGATCTGGCTATTACACGCCATAAACTATGGCATGATGATGTAACTCAACGACCCGTATTATAATCCATCACGACGGTATAGCTCGGACTTAAATGCCGTTGCAAAACTGTACAGTTCCCCACTCACTCAGCTCGTTTTGCCAAAATACAGGATGGGAGGTTGATCTTGAGCAGGGCTGTATTCCGATTTTTTGCTTGTTGTTCTTGTTGTTGGCACCACACGTTTCTACTACGCTCTCTACAGATCAAACTGTTTGTCCTAGAAAGCTGATTCTCAGTTCATTTTACAGGTATTGCTCTGTAAATGTACCCTTTCCATAAGGCCTTTTCTAATTGGTCAAATGGTTCAGGGGATAGGGAGCTCTAAACGACTAGACTGATTGTTTTACATTGTTATTACGCAACAATGCCAATCGGCAAACGCCAGCTGCAAGACGTAGACTCAAGATTAAAGGGTTTGTTCCTCTATTGGCATGTGCAAACCTTAATTGATTAAAACTAATCTAAACCTAATCTAAACTACATGAATTAGAAAACAAACACGAACTCGTTTGATGTTTAAGGTAAGGTTTAAAGGGACACCCGGCCTGCCTTGTAACATTCCGCGTGCCAAATTACAGCTACGCGCAGATCGTCATCCGAGCAATTACAGCGCCAAGGTCGGCTGGGGAGGTAGCTGCGTTCCTCGCATAGCTGCTGTCTCGGTTGGCTTTGTGAATGGTACACGAGACAAAATCAAGTCAACGATTGTGTCGTCACAAACCGTAATGATTCACGTATTTTAAAATCACAATTTATAATTTTCTAGGCTAGTGTCTTGTAATTTTGCTTCGGCGATCAATTAGAATAATTAATTTTAATTCTTACCGCATTAGTCTATTAGATTTTAGGTCTCATGGTAATTATAAGAAAATTAGTAGATGTACACACAGAGATGAAACGTCATGATTATTGTACGCGCGCAATGCATCATGTAGTTACGGGTCGTTCTTAAATACAGTTAACAATATTCAACAGATAATCTCCTAGACGCCACATTTTAAAATGGCTTTTTAGCAAGGGAAAGACTAACGGTAAGTAAGTAGACCTTTGGGGTCGTACTTGATGTGGTGGATCGAGAAATATGGCGCTGGGAGGTATATCCCTTTAACTGATTCGAAGTCAAAAAGGCAGAGGAGCACTTTCTGCAAGGTTTCTGATACTGCAGTGTTGCTGTACTGTTTAGTCCACGTGAAACTTTACTGCTGTATCCAACCATTTTTATACATGTAAATATAATTAAAGCCAGAGCCCGAATTTTAAAACTTTTCATCTCCAAACAAAGGAAAAATAATGTAAGGCTACACACTCGTTTACTTTCTTGCCAAATTTTTCAGTACTCTTCAGTCACGTCGTCTACTTTCATTTCATCACCGTACTGATAAATATATCATTTTTCAAGATTTTCAAGCACTTTTCCAGGCATGAAATTTCATGATCATTTTCCAGACTATTTCCAGGTTTCCAGTGACTCACGCGAACCCTACCTATAGAACTTTGTTAAGACGTTTAATTTTTTTTACTTTTTCCAGTAATGTCGTTTAACCAACTAGAATGCACCTATCTTTAGCTCATCTATGGTGTGCAAAAGTAAAAATGGTAAAAAAAAAAAAAAAACTAAAACATTTGAATACAGCACTAAGGTATCGCGTGGACTAAACAGTACAGCAACAGTGCAGTATCTGAAACCTTACAAGAAAGTCGATTCTGTTCCTCCGCTGTTTTGACTTCGGATCAGTTAGTTAAACTTTACCTTAAGCATCAAACGAGTTCGTTTTTGTTTTCCAGTTTTCTTTCATTTGGCACTGCTCTCATCTTTGCAGCTGCCTTGGTTTAAGAGGCTTACAGCCGTATTCCAGAAATCCACTCAAGTGTGAGTGTGAGAGGGCAAATGTGAGTGTAAACATCTAAGGTAAGGGTCAACAATTTTAGTACAGCCGCAGAAGCGAATGTGAGTGTCCTGACAACTGAGGGTATTTCTATAGATTCGTTTTGACCCTTACACTCACCTTTAGCCCCACTCACACTTGAGTGGATTTCTGGAATAAGCCTGTTAGAGGTGCACGCACGCACGTCATTGACATTTTCAATTATTGATACTCATTTTTAACCCTGATTTTAACACTGATTTTAATTATTGACTAGATTAATTTGTAGCATTTAGCAGGTGACGTAAGGATGGGTGTTAACCAACGGAAGACCCGTGGCGCCAAATAGCCTGACATCTGCGACATCGTTAAAGATCGAAGAACGCTCGCGTCGGGGAATGTTTTCAAAGAAACGAAGTTGGGCTGAGCCTATGCAAGTTATTGTGTGAAAATCTCGTGTAGCCTCGGGCAAAACTGAGAGCAAAACTGTAATTCTGAGCTACACACGCGAGTCACCAGGCCCTAAAACGTTAGTTTTAGCCGTCATTCGACCATTAAAACAGCATTCATATTTCTAGATCTGTTTAGTCGTCATCAAGTTTGAAGGAATCTCGGCTGCGAAAGATGTGTGAACTGATTTAGCGGGAGTGCAAGTTTCATTTTGTCTTTCCTTCGATATGATGGCTTGGCAATCATGATCCCAGTGCTGTTCTGATTGAGCGTGGTCGTGATGTATGAGCTGAACCAATATTAACTCCACATATTGGCTGCAGAGGTCTCACCTGAAACCAGCCGTTGTACCTGCTGCAAGGGGTACAGGGGGATACAAAACAAGTGGCGTCCTTAGTCTAGGTAACGCTGTGAGGGCGGATTTCTCAGGCCTAAAAAAACCTTGTTTTGTCCAATCCCTTAAGCTTCGAAACTTATGTACATTAAGATTATAAATCGGAAGGAAAAATATTCCAATTGCAGCGGCTACCAACAAATCCGAAAAAAATCGAGCATTTTTAGGTTAAAGAAATCCGCGGTCTCACAGCATTGGCTAATGTTTTTTTTTACCTCCGATTATATCCAGTGCCCCTTGCAGCTAGCTACTCGTTGAGCTAACTGCAAGGGGCACTGGATACAGGAACTTAGCACTGAATAATGCGTTGTTGTCACTCCCCTATAACCCATAGTAAAAAGAAAGAATAAAGTCTCGGAATTGAGTCGAAGCCAACTTTCATACTCGTTGTTTACAATTTTATGATCAGTTTCGGTCTTCGTTGTTGTACTCAGTAATAACACGTAAACCTCAGTCTGTAGAAAACGTGATTGCAGAACCAACCGTCCCAAACAGGAGCACGGAGCTCCCTTCCAACTTCAATGGGATAAAAAAATAAGAATAGAGGAATTTTTTGTTAAAAAATAGGAGCTTTATATGAAAATCAAACAAAATTAGGTTTATAGGAACTAGGACATCCCCCCCCCCTCCACAACGGAGGTCAATCGAATACGGATTATAGAGATTCCCACTGCTGACTCGGTGAAGAAAAAAAATTGCCCCCACAATATGGCGATATCATGCTCAAAATTTCCGAAAATTCAAATTAACCTTTTCCAAACGAAAATTCGCGATTTGACGCAGTCAATTATTGTTTTGAATGGCAAATCTGCCTGAATCTAAGGAGTTTGAAGTGAATTAAGTGCAAGGGACTTGCTTGAAAACGTGTCGTGGTGCTTATCAAGGGTTTGCGGGAATTCCAAATTAACCTAAATTGGTGGAATATGGCTAGTAATCGTGGTTCAGTTTTGGTTATGCTTTAATTGTAATTCATGAGCGATAGTATGCTCCGGCTCGCCTGACATTCTAGGGCGACACTAACCCTGGCTTAGGGCCTAAAATGGAATACCAAACGGCGTGAGGCTTACTTGGGACGAGATGGATTGGTAAATTTCGGGTTAATTTAAGTTTTCACAGCCAGGCAAAATAGCTACAGGGTTGCAGTGCTAAACTAGCAACAGGGTTGGTCCTGTTTGATGTTAAGTTTGGGGTAAATGGGACAAAAAGGGAAAATTTTTAATTAAAATGGCCAAAATTACCTTTCGATGCGGCAGAGTTGGTGGCGGATTGAATTCAAGGTTAATACCTAATCGTTGGGAGCACCCGGAAGAAGACCAAGCGAGCTCGAGCCGTTACAATTGACGTCAAACATTAAGTACAGACAATTCACAGCCATACATTGTTACAACAATTAATATAATAGCATCATGTTAACTAACAACGAATATTAATTATTTTGAGGTGACAATGGGTCATTACAATTTGACGTCATGTGGATCTTGAACTTGGCAGATTTCACAAATGACGTCATCGGCGTAACCTTGCTGGGGTGGTACAATTTCAACGTTGAAATCCGAAATTTAACTCGCAACAGTTGAAGCAAAACCCATATGTTTTAAGATCTGCTGTACCGTTGCTGATATATGATGCAAAATATTCCGTCGTTTATGTTTTTTTTTTTCAACTAAGTTTGGCTGAACAGTAACTTTGCCTGGTCAAACTTTAACGTCATGATCAGTTGCAAAGCATGTTTTTTGTGTATTTTACAGCCAAAAATACAAGTTACGTCGATAAAAACAGGCCTATCCGAAACGTATTACAATCATCTTTCATTTAAGCCTACTATCAATTTTGTAGGTGCCTTAGTTCTGGAGGAGCAGAGGCACAACAAACACACACGCAAACACATCGAACGTTTTTCATTACGTATACATTGAATTTAACTGTTAGCGCTTTTGATCTTTTCTTTTCGTCGGGAAAAAAAATAATCTGTGCGAAAAATCTGGTGGAATCTTTATATTGTGCAAGAATTGTGTTTTTTGCCCCCCCCAAAAAAAGCAATTTCCGGCGTTGTTCGTGCCCAAGTATCGCGTGTTCGGAGACCTATCTCGTTTGGTCCTCGTTTCAAATTCTGTTTCAACGTTATTAAGCAGCGAGTCCAAATTGGAAGTCTTGCCTCCTATTTTCTCTCCCCGCTGGCCCAACTCGTAATTTGAAGGTTGAACCAAAGCCCCTTGTTAAGTGTGACAGACAGCTCGAAAATGGATAACGGCTATAGGAGAAGTTTGTAACTCCCTCCCACCTCCCCCCCCCAAAAAAAAAGCCCCGATTTCCAACCCCCTCCCCCTTTCCCTCTGTCCTTCCATTGCAAGCGTCAGTGTTTTTGAAATTGAGCCGAGGCAGCTTGTCCCTGGTACGATGTCCAAAAGACATTTCTGCTTGATTGAAACGCCAAAGAAATTGAATAGGAAAGCAAAACCTTTGGCTCCGACGTGCCAATTAACGGTTCAACATTTTTTCTTCTTCTTCTTTTGGTACCGTATTTTTTTCACGCTTATTGTAGCAGGAGCGTGAGAAAGCAGCAAACAAAAAAAAAGTTCGAAAGAAAGTGAAAAGAAAATGATAATTACTAGCAAAGTAGTTATTTGTTTTACTGCATTTTGGACGAAGTCCGTCCAAAAGTTTCGCTGTCCATGACTTGTTGGTTTGATCATTTCCACGTTTCAACATCATTACTATCTTGATACAGCTAGGAGCCTATAAATAATCCCGTCAGGAAGAAGGATTGGGAGGAGCAACTGGAGGGGACGCGCTGAGTGAGTGAGCGAAGCAAACGAAAATCAGTGGTTGTTAGCCAGTGTTCTCAAAAAAGGCTCAAAAATTGTGCTGAAAACTTGAACAAACTTAAGCATGTGAAGTATGCACATGCAATAAACTAAACCGTGTCAATTATAGGCTGACGTAACGGCTAACTGGGAAATGCCAAATGTGAAAATTATGAATGAAAAAGTTTATAGACATAAAAATTCTCTAGAAAAAAAGGTAGAGGGGACGATAAGACCGTGTGACCTTTTGTATATTCACAATCCTATGTTGTGATATCCATCCAAAACTAAAACTGGTTTATAAGAGATGCCGCCACGTTTCAAAAATGGTCGGCCTTTGGAAGTAATGATCTCATTCAACCAGGAAAAGGCCGACAAGGTTAAACCTGTTAGCCAAGTTAATCGCACCGAATAATACTTAGGACGTTAAATGAAAACTTGAAGATTTTTAGCGCGAGCAGCAATATTCTATTTTTCATTTAATTTTCGAATTATTAGTCAGTGCGATTAACTTGCTAATAGGATTAACCTTGGTGGCCTTTCCCTGGTTGAATGATATCACTACTTTCAAAGGCCCACCCTTTTTGGAAAGTTGGCGGCTTCTCGTACACCAGTCTTGATTTTGGGTGCTTTTTGGAGGCAGTTCATCAAAGAGGTCGGCTGTCCATGTATATAACGTGTTGGCTTGGTTATTTTCTTTTTTCAACTGGATTACTTTTTTGATGAAGCTAGGAGCCTTTAAATAATAATTCGTCAAGAACATATAGGACGGCATTAAAGGCTTCGTTCTAGCGTGTAAATGCAGTATCCAACTATGTGATTTTTTTTTTTTTACTACAAAATGAATCGACCGTATCCGGAATTAAAAAAATAAAGACAAATTTCATGTGATGGAGGCAATCGTCAAATCGGTTGGGATATAAGGGTTCAGTTTAGAGTTGGGTGTACTGGTGAGGGGGGGGGGGGGTAGGGATTGCCACCCTTCTTCGTAAAATGCCCTTTTTGTATAAAATAAATACTTTAAAATACTACTACTAATAATAATAATGTTTATTTGCTCCAGATAAAGACCAAAATGGAAATACAAAGGTCCAGGAAGAACCACTAATAACATTCCAAGGTTTTAAAATAAAAACGTTAAAAATCCACCGCCTATTTTACCATTTTTGTATGAAGAGTGTATTGTGCTCGTTAATTTTAAAATTTACTTGTTAAAAATGTTAATAATATGTTACGGACAGTTTTCCAGACGAAGTAGTTGAGCCCCCAAATTTGGAATCGAAGCTGCCAATACGCCCTTTTTTTTGGCTTTTTTGTGCCGAAAAATGCTGGCGCCACCGCCAGAGAAAGAGTCAAAAAAAGCCTAAAAAAGGTCCAAAAAGGTAAAAAAAAACAAAAAACAAAGGCCAGGAAAGGGGCAGAAGAGGTTAAAAAAAAACTGTAAAAGGCTGCAAGTCTCCAAACAAAATCCTCACCGTGCCCTTGTATACTAAAAGCTGCCCTGCCTTCTCGGACGTCTGAGCACGGTACAGTAAGGGTTCTTACAGATGTGCTTGAAGTCCTTAAAAGTGATGGAAAAAAGTGCCTTGAATTCCTTGAAACTATGAACCATGTCCTGAAATTCCTTGAAATGTATTTAATTATTTTTATTATAATTTAAAATAATTGCCCGAGCTTTCGCATGATAAATATAGACGTGGTTTATTTTATGTAACTTTCATGTTTGTATGTTGCTTGCATGTTAGGCTTATCTTTTTAATTTTGTTGCTCCGTGAATTTGTTTTCGTCAGCTGTTTACTGGGGTATCAAAGCAAACCTGGGGAAAGAAAGGGCTGTATAAATCCCTGCCCGGTGAAATTCGAGCCAAGGCAACAGACCTGACCCACATAACAACGACACGAAAAAGAAAAAAGAAAATAATAATCCTCCAGCTGTTTTCTTACGCACGGTTAAAACATGAACATTGTATTGCTTGGCGAGATGTTGTTGGCTCATACCCCAGTGACACTAGGACCTATTTGAATCATAAGCAGTCTTATTTGAGTAGGTTTGTTGATTAATGAAGGTCCTTACAAAAAATTGCATTAGAAAAAAATTGTCCTTGAAAAATATCATGCTTGGGAAAATCCCTTTAAAATGCTTGAGTTTTTTTGCACGTGATCTCGTGCGAGCCTTGGTATAGCTCCAAAGAAAGGATGGCTTGCGTTTTAACAACTGCTGCATTTTTTTTCTTAAGGGTACACGCACAAAACTTTCATGAAACCGGAACTTCGGCGCTCCAACAACGGTCAATAAACTTAAAACCTAGGACGATATACGGGAAAACTGCGCCCGTGCCGATGGCCATCTTGTTTAGGTTTTTGTAAAAGTTTGTTTTTGTGAAAAAAAATTGTTGTGTGTCCCAATGAGCAACCATTCGTCGCAACCATGCAGCTTAAAAATGGCTGGCAAACAACACCAAGGGAGAGCTCATTTCTTGAAAGTAAATTGTGTTAACTAACATTTGACACATTTTCGGTTTGCAAAAATACCCCAGATTGTTTTGGCAGTTTGGGACAGCACAATGTTTATTTGCCTGCATCTCTGAATTCCAGTGTGGGCCGGCTTAAGTTATGATCACCAGCGCCATGTTGTCTGTGTTTCTGTGGTCTTTGTTAGGCGTTGAGTGCTATTAGTGCTAGTAACCCTTATGTGAAGTTACTTTGCGACTGCCACCACTGAATTGGAGCACTTTGAAAACTGGTCGTATTCTCCGTGTTATGTATATTATGTAGATCATCTAATCGGTCATGACGACGCATTTCAAGGGTCAACCCAACAATTTTAAATAAATACAGATGATTTCTATCCTACCAATAATGTACTTAACACAAATATATTCGCACGGTTACGTCCCGTTTCGCCAAACCCCGTTTCGCCAAATCCTATTTCACCAAAAAGAAAGCATATTAACAGCTTTTGCCTCAGGGGCCAATCCCGTTTCGCCAAATCCCGTTCACAAAATATTAGGCACAGGAAAGTGTAAAACATTTAAACACGAACATTTATAACATGATAATGGTCAGCCGTTTATAGACAAACACCCGTTTTGTAGAATAATTTGTTTCAAATTGCGTGCCTCGCTCGCTGCGGCTAAACGCATAACATCCGCGGTCTGTTTCGTTCGACGTACGCGTTTCAGACCCGACCCACTGCACGTTTCGTTGAATTATTTGACCCACTTGTAAACAGATTTTCGTGTTAGAGGAGGCAGCAAACCACATAATCAACTTTCTCGTCTATCGGGCTGACTGTCATTGTTGTGTTGACCAAGGGTGCCCCTAAATTGAGGGTAAAGCCCCCCCCCCCTTTCTCCCCAGAGGCTGGTTGTCCTTTTTACGCAGGAATATATGTTGGGGAAAAACACTGCGAGTATATAATGTTAAAATGTAAGCGTTCCTTTCCAACATGGTAACGGATGGAGTGAAGACTTCTCTCATGTGCACGTGTCACGTGATTTCGTGTTGTTGATTTCGTGTACCATTTCGCTCTTTCTCAATTTTCGAGTCCATCTCTTTGGCCATTCTGAGGGCGCCTTTGGTGTTGACGCAGTATGGGCGCGTTTATGCAACGACTCTCCTTAGCATTCTTGCGGCTGAATCGCGTTGACAACGGTGTCGTTTCCATGGTAACAACGCTTCTCTGATTAGCTAAATCCGACATTGTTTGAGGAAATGCTTGCAGTCTTATAATTTATGACAGCAAGATAAAGAATTCCTTCAGACGAAACAATTTTCCCAATAACTTCTAAACTCAATTGTTGACTCGTTTCGTTGCGAGCTGGCAAAGCTAAAACCGCCCCCATTTTGGAATTTCAGATAATTTCTAGCTTCTAGCTGCGAGAATGCAAAGGCGAGTTGTCGCGTAAACGCGCCCTAAGGTTTCTCTGCTAAGCGCGTACACACGACCGAAAGCTGCGGCATGAGAGCTACAGCATGCACATTATTATGTAGTGGCTGCTTAATATTATCATGCTTTTTAACGTGGAAATTTTAAGTGAATCGGTAACTGGTTCAGAAGTTAGCGTTTGTGAGACACGGCTGTGAACAGCCATACAGAAACGATGAATAGTGACTTTGCACGCACCGTGCATCACTAAAAATTATTCAGTGGCTACTACGAACCACAAAAGCTGCAAAAAATCGTGTGATATCAACCCAAAACACACTGTTAAGGATTCTCGCCGTAATTTTGTTCGCCGTTTTAAGTCGTTACATCGGCTATTAAACTGCGACTTTTAAACAATGGAAACGACGAACTTTCTTACTGGATACACAAAAATTGCATTGCAATCAGACGCAGGGAGTTTAAAAGGTGGAGAAGTAGCTTCTAAAGGGGCCGACTTTTACTTATTGATGAATGAGAGGGGGGGGGAGTTCAAAGTTTTGCGTGGCAGATGTTGCTGGACGCAGTTCATTCAACAATAAGAGATATGGACCGGTGGAGAGATATGGACCGGTTTTCGTTTTCCATGGGTGAAAAAACCCTGGGGTTGCAATTTCTAATATCATAATTATGTAGTTTGTGTCATTTTAATTTCTGTTTCCGATTTTAAGGTTTTGAATTTTTGATCGAGACATGTATGCGTTAGGATTTTTTTTGGGGGGTATAATTCAATTTACTTTGGTAAAATGATTGCACATCGTAGGTTTCAAAACGATAGTTAGAAACTTTTACTGGTGGCGAATGCTCGAGTAAAAAACAACTAGAACTTTGTGACGGGCCCATTCCAGCACACGTTAAGCCATGACGGAGACAAACCCCAAACAAATTCTGCCTTTCAGTTAATTATAAAGTCTCTAAAGACTTTTCGGAAATTTGTTGAGTTTCAACTCAATGAACAGGGTTACTCTGTCGATTAAATGAAAATAATTTGCCTGTATTGGGCAATCCATACTAAAAGATAAGAGAATTCTAACATAGTTCAACAATAAAAAATATAAAGAGAACTAGTTTTGTGTTTTTCTTAACTACTTACATTTAAAACGAATATTTTCCAATTAGTAGT
>JAHWFP010124805.1:0-33164 GCA_023313725.1 Lithobius niger | reverse complement strand
AAAGTTGTAAGGATTTTTAGTATAGCTACCGTTGTATGCACTATTCGAAACCAGGCCGAGAAGACAAAACGAAGGCATGTTTCCCAGGACGGCATTATCGAGATTGCCTTGTAGACTACCTTGAGGTATAGTAAAAGTTTTAATTTCCACACGGCGGACTGGGTACTTTGCGGAACCGTCTTTTAAGGCCTGTGTGAACCCCACCAACACTGCCGGTGATGGTGTGACTCGGCGGACGAACAAGGCTGCCTTAGTGATGTTCACGCGGTAGCTCGGGTTGGTCTCGGCGCTCATTAAACAGAATGCATCTTTACTACGAGTTAATTTGAGACGGAGATCGACATTGTTTAACAAAAGTCTGTCTTGCTGAAATAGGTCGCAGTGAGGGCGACCGTACAGGTCTATAACTTTACTAGTCTTGACACGTTTGGTGCGTGCTTTAAGACCAACGTTACTTCCACCAGGATTACCACTATCGAAGCTACCGGCAGTATCGGCTTCCCACAATTGACTGGAGAGGTGACCGGCTTTAGCATCGGTGCCATGAGTCAATAAAGTCTCTAAATAAGAACGAAATGCGTACCCATTGTCGCTATTAGACACTTGTTTTCCATTTAATGTACAATCGCATTGCGAAAAAAGAGAATGTAAAAGTAGATTTACAGGACCAATCTTCTCGGTGTCTGTTATAGTCGTCGCTACACCTTTAACTATTTTGCACTGGATGTGTAAAAACGACTGACTCAAGTCCAAGAGACAGTCGGCAGCTCCAGGAACCACGAATTCGATAGGAGCACCGTCACTTAATGTGGCTAAAGGATGATACTCGACTAGAGTGTCATCATTTACGGTCACCTGCACGGGAGGTGTCGTAAAGAGCTCAAGTTCTTCCTTGGTGCAGGGGACTGAATCTCTGTCTGGTTTCAATGACATGATGATGCGGAATGAAAGACGCCGTAGTACAGTATGCGGTTATATACTTTCTGTTGCTCATTTAACCGAAAAAGTCCGCCTTTCTTCTAGGCTTGCTTCTTCGTTTTTTGGAAGCCTGTAGGCGTCTTAGTTTTCTCTTCCCACCTCCTGATTGACAACGCTTCTTCTTCCTCTTGCGACCGGTTCCCACTTGCCCACCTGTAGCAGTGGCCACGGCATCGTGTTTAGCCGCCCTCCATCTCGTCCGAGCAGCTTCCTTAACAGATTGTCCAGACTCTACGTCATCCAGCATCCTTCCCCCAGATCTTAGCGCATAACGTCCTATCCCCATTAAACCTCTTTTAAGAAAAGGGACGGCCGACCGAAAGATACCGCTCAAGAAAGCCCCGAACCCGCCCCCCCCCTCTCTGTATTCTTCCCCCCGCAAAATAAGGGGCTCCCCCTCTCTGGACAGGGCAATAGTGTTGCACGCATACGCGAGGATCTAATCCGGAGTAAGGGGCTCGCATGGTTTTTTTTTTTTAAGGACGTCGCTTAAAGTGTAGTGTCAGGCTAACTTCTCCCGAGTTAAATGGAATGGCCACCCCCATGTCTGACATTATATAGACTCTAAGGGTCTCGAAATTAAGACGAGCGACTGGTTTGTAGTAAGGTTTAGTAAATATTACATTCGTCATATCGCCTTCTCCGATTCTTACAACTCTTAATAAAGGCGCCAGAACGTCACCAACTAGGGTCTCCGCCACTATGTCGCTGTAAATATAAAAAGAATCGAACCCCCCGATCAAGTTAAGTTTTATAGTTGATGCAACTGCTCTATGAAAAAAATGATCGGCTCTAAAGCCTATTCTACTCGCCAAAACCTTGTTAATGCTCATACTCAGTACTTCCAGAGGAGTAGTCTCTTTATCAGCCGATAAAAGGATGGAGGGGAAACGTATAGACATTACATCTCCGACTTCCCCGTATTCGAACTTAGGATATTTAACAGCGCGCACTCTTTCTCTCATGGCCTTGTTCAAAGCATTCGCCAATTCGTGTCCCGTTTTATAGTAACCAGGAGTTAAAGGAACGTTGATGGTAGATACAAAAGTGACGTAGGACACGAACCAACTCCCGTCATTAAATTGCTGCAGAATACTTTCAGTCGTGGCCCTAGTATGAGCTTTTACATCGTCGTAATAACTCTCTCTCAACAACCTATCCGACCTATCCCAGCCTAAAAACCTAGCGAGACTATAAGACAAACACAACTTAGCATCTGGAGGTAGTTTATGGTCAATTTCAACGCGTTTACCTACTTGATTGTAACTGAAAGTAATGGAAGGCATTCCCAACTGATTTTCGATAGTCGTATTTAAAAAAGTCAAAACCTTATCCATTTGGTAAGTGAAAAACACAAAATCTTTATTGAAAACTAGATCCAATTCCGGTTCCACGGTCAATGTGGTTTCCCCCCCCCCCACTTTATGTTGATTAAGAATCGCGAGTTTAGCAGATTCCGGTATATCGAATTCTTGGTAATTATATCTAGGGAATTTAACGTAAGTACGGGTTCCACATTTCAGAGTCATTCCACTATCTGATGCCACGTTAGCCCAGTTCCTCGAGTATTGAAATTCGGCCAGTCCGACCTCCCAGCCACTACCAGAAAGACTTATTCTTTGAGCTAATTTCGTAGTGTAATCGTTAAGTGAATTTGTAGGAAAAAGATCCAGGCTAGCATTGGCTGGTAAAGTCATGTAGAAACTATCGCCCTCCATTTTGTTTTTATAGTTTTTTCAAGTCTTTAGCCGGGATCCAACGGTTATGGGTTTTATCGTAACCTTCGAAAGATACTAGATACTTTTTGTTGCGTCCGACACCTTTGCTTCTCAGCACCTTGTCTACGCGATGGTAGTCCTCCCCGTCCTTTTTAAGCACTTTACCTACTTCGAATAAATAAAAGCGACCTTTAATTTCTTCCCCGTTATAATCTTTAAGCCTGACAGTAACTTGACCTAAATTGCCGCGAGGAACCAAAACTTTAGTTACGAAAAATATTTCCCTCGACCACAAGCCCCTGTAAGCTTTATCAAATTTCCCTTTTGATATAGAGATGCGAACTTTATCACCTATTTTTAAAGGAATTTTAATATTTTTACGTTTAGTCAAAGCCCGGCCTAGCTGCTTTAAATCGTCACCGAACAATTTACGCCACAACCGCGTATGATTTTGAAAATTGACGTTATCAGGTGGCATGCCAGTGGCCGAATGGCGAGTTTTGTTGTAAGAATCTACAATTTTTTGAATGACCGGCACGTATTCGTAAGTACCTTTAGATAAAAAAAACCGATGTAATCTAGATTTTAATTCTCTTTGCCACCTTTCAACGTTACTATTTTTTATATCTTCATTTTCGGTAGTAAAAAAATGAACGTCTTTTGCTTTAAAATAATCCTGAACCTCTTTCGCTAAAAATTCACTCCCTTTGTCGCTGCTAGCGTTCATTACTTTATAGCCTATACGTTTAAATATTTTCTTAAACGCCTCGACCATTTCTCGGCCTGTTTTAGTACGCAATACTTCAACCCAGGCTTTACGGCTCAAGCCGTCCAAACAAGTTAAAATGTATCTGTATGGTTTGTTATGCTGTCTTAAAGATATCATGTCACTTAAGTCACATTGTAGGAAACTCCCCAACCCACCCACTATAGTTTTATTTCTTTTAAATTTATACCTGGTCGGTTTGGTTATGGTGTATGCATCCTGACGTAAAAGCCAGTCTTTAATAGCGGCTAAAGTATATTTTTTACCGTCCCGCTTAGCCCGAGAATGTAATTTGGTCGCCGAGGCGAAACTAGTGGCTTCCCCTAAGCTGTCGTGATACAATTTAGTTAAATAAGCGTCCATTTTTTTTTTTTACTGGACAATATCCCAGTCAGGATCGCTTTGTTTCTTACGTCTACTAGTTCGTTGCTTAGCGGCGCGTGGTAGGCTAGTTCGCTCTCTATCAACGATATATTCCTTAGTCCTTTTTTCTTCCTTTTTGGGAGGGCTGCCTGCTAAGGACAATGTGGGCGGACCGGGGGAATTTGGCGGAAGAAGCGAATGTTTTTTAGTGGGAGCTGGTGTAGTAGGAACAACCGCTGCCGACAATCTAAACTGATCGATAAATTGATCTCTTTCCCTCTCGAGCTGCCCGATATATTTTGCTTTAAAATCCAAAGGTAAGTGTTCGGTTTTTAATAGGGCATCTATACGAGCTTGAATTTCGGTTAATTTAGCGTATAACCCTCCTTCCGGCAAGTAAAGGAATCCGTGCGGCTGAGTGGCGGCAGCGGCGGCCGCTGTTGTTGTTGTTGTTGTTGTTGTTGGGGTATAATTTTTATAAGCGTCCTCAGGGACTAAATACATTCTATTAAGTAACGAACTCATTGTTTACCCAGGCCTAATAAACCCCCGAGAGCCGATAAGGCTGTAGGAATGAGCCAGGGTAAAAATCCACCTCTTTGTACTAAAACACTCTTTCTGGATTTGAGCGAAGCTCGACGATTCCCCAAAAGTCGAATTTGTTTCTTATATTTCTTCAATTTACAACGCGTCGAAGGCGAGACTTTGAGCTTATTATTCAATAAGTTTAAGGCAATTTCCGAAATACAGTTGACTTGAGACTTGTCGGCGTGCCGCAACAAATTCTTGCGTTGTGGAATGCTAAGTTTACAGAGTGCTTCTAGGAGCGGCCTATGCTTCCTAACGTTCTTCATCGAAATCTTCACGTGGAATAAACTAAAGTAGTTTCTCCGGGGAATATATGCGTTCTCAGTCGAGTTGCGTCGTTGGATTTAGAGTGCATGTCCACCATTAAATATCCGTATTTCTGTCTACGGATAGCGTCGTCGTACGCGGCCATAAACTGTCTAGTCTTGGCTGGATAGGCCTGCGACGCGAACGTCATTATCTGCCTTTTATCTCTTAAATTTCTCAACAGTACTACATATTGAGCGTTTAAAGCAATGTCCCGTTGGTTCCGGCCTTGCGAAAATAACACCGGAAAAAGGTCACGGAGGGGAGAGTGACCAAGTTACAAAACTCAATTATTGGATCATTTGTCGAAGGAAAATAATTCCCCCCCCCCCCCGCTTGGAGTTGTACTGACGGAATGGTTCGTCGATAGGTGCTTTCTCGCCTAACAGTAACATGATTATCTTTAAAACAGCATAACAAACCATACAGGTACGAGATTTTCATCTAGCCCTAAACTAGCGAGTAGCTTGGATAAGGCCATTGACATAAACTTGAAAAGAGTCCACCAACTATTCTATTTTTACGGTTACCTCCCGCATATATATGACGTCGATAGGTTTGACTCCATTATCTAATGCCCATCTAATTAGGAAGAGAGAGAAGCGTATCCAGAGTTATTACGTGAAATGAGAGAGCGGTTCGAATCCGTGGCATGTGACTCAAACAACCAATGACAAAAATCGCTTTCACCGTTCATAAACATGTCGCCACAACGAATACAACCAAAACAGTAAGTGCGTGCATAACCGCCAAATTCACGCTGTGTAAAAAAAAACTCCCTGTCAGTTACTCGCTCAACTTGCGTCGTTTCGAGGTCGTAAACAGCTAACCGCAATCGCGTTTTTTTGAGGAGTTGAATATGGCAGCGGTGCTCTAGCCGACACCACTGTTTACAAAAACGTTGGCAACAGTCCTGCTATTACCGTCAAACGTTAGAAAACAAATCTTGCATTTAAACAGCGATTTACAGACTGTAGAGTCTTTGAAGGGTGGCTGTTTGCTATAATGGCGGACTAAACATTCCGTATTTCCGAACAATCTGTTACATGCCGAACATGGCAACCAACGGAAGCAAACATATTTAGGCGAATGATACGAGGGACTGCTTTTGGCAGGCGTGGCTTTTAGGTCGGGAATATGGCCTCAGACAGGAAAATCGGGATGAGAAACTAAACCGCGGATTTAAAATTCCGAAATAGTGATTGGCGTGGCAGAAAAGGTATAAGATGCGTTTAGAGCTAGAAGGCCCCTCGAAGGTAACCTGGCACTGCGTTCCATTTTTTTGGAATAACACAATTTGGTATTCTGTCAAATATCCTGAAATTCATTCAAGTCAACAATAGAACACCCATATTGGCGAACGCCGGCGTCGGCGTGCAGCTGTAAAGCGAGCTTTTTTTGCACATTGTTCGATTTACGAATTTGTCTATATAATTTTATGTCCTTATCAGCGAATGCTTTGCAACAAACTATCGCTCTAGCCAAACAAAGTTTATCTAAGCCGTTTTTTGGGAACACGACCGACCTAGCGCCCCCTGTTGATAGTCATGCTATAACATTTGTGCGTGACATTTTCTTTTTTGGCGCCTCTGGGTATCTCGATATGAGTTACTTTAATCTCGAGCTTCCGACCACTTTGGTTAAGTTTCAAAATAAGAGCCAAAATGTTAGCGACGCTGAAAAGATTCCCCCAGCATGTAAGGGAAGGAACGAGCTATTTTCAAACCCACTCACCCCAATACACACACCTACATAGTCGGTGGGTCGGAACCCATCCAGGACACGCTCAAATTATGCCGGTGAAAAGTTGGTCTATATATTCTATAGGGTTTCTAACCGAATACTAGGCGTCAATAATTTCACCGTGTAGACATTTGTATTAGTGCTAAATTAATGTATTTCCCCATGCATTTAACGATGCTGAATCTATCGTTTTTAAAAAGTTTCGGTTCCCCGAGTCTGACAATCATATTCGGGAAGCTTTTCGGGACAGGATGATTTTCATGTCGGGCTTCCCCCAACTTGATTAGAATAAGCTATTGGAAAAAACAGAGTAGTGAGCTGCGAAAAAGCGAAGCGTGCATTACGCAATCATGGTCTCTTTGGCTCGGGGAATTGAACTTACATCCCTGACAGGGCAGCCGTATATCTTCTGTGTTTTCGCTGCATTTCGGTTCATTTACAACCATTGTTGGCAATGTTACCGCAGGTGGAGGTGTCAACTCGCCTATTCTCTGCGTCCAGCAAGCAACAGTCTGCGATATATGAGGGAGCATGTATTTCATGCTAAGTATATCAAATTCAGTTAATGCTACTGATTTGTCTGCACTTTTTAGGATCAGCACATTGTCGGCCACGGATTCGATCAACACGTTCCCTGATTTAACCGATATACTCGAGTTAGGCTGACGCCAGTAGAGTTGCCCTATTATCCCTAGCCACTCTGTTGGATCTAATACCACGCTGTCATTTTCTCCGTGTTTTCCAATAGCTATTTTCACTACGTTTACCGTCGGAACTATTCGTATGAAATTTAACCCGGTAAGTGGGAAGCAATCGCAATATGGGATGGTTTGGTACGCTATGAGACTGTGAGGGAGAGACAAAAATGCAAAAAAAAAAAGGCCATTACTTATTTTTTTTTCACTCCAACCACATTTCGGTTTGGGATGTGGGGGATTCGATCTGAACTGTGGGGGGCTCGATCTCTTTCAGTTTTTTGTCCAAAAGCATAGTGATATCAGTGACGTAGCCTATCAAGCCTGCAAACTGACGATAGTTTAGAACAACGTACTTTTTGCTGTATTTTTCAAGTATGAATTTAGCCTGATAGACTGAGCCAGATTGTGACACTATCACTTTTAGGCCGGCTCCGTAGTTCCGGCCGGTCATAATTTGCTGCTGTAAGTTGCGCTCGCTCACGATCTGATTGTAAATGCCGTGATCCTTAACAAATTCCCGCCATTCGGCGACAGTAAACGAGACCCCGCGGCGTCCTGGCAAGATCCCTACTCCTGGGGTTACGAATTCCCGTACATGTACGTACGCACGTCCCTGAAAATCCGTCACTTGTACGTATATTTCACCCCCTATGAAGTAGGTGTTTTTGGCTTCAATGACTCTATCTACTGAAGCTGATGATGTTGCCATTTTTTTTTTTTGTTCACTATATGTATATGAAAAGAAATAAAAAAGGACATAGCCTTGCTTTAGGTTTTTTTTTTTTGCCCTATTCCGCACGTAAAATGATATAAAGGAACCATTTAGGCCTACCTGTTCCTCTCTGCTTGCACTGCTCTGGTATACTGCTGCGTGGTCTTTCGGATTGTTGGATATCTGTAAACATAAATGTAAAGAAGCCCGTTAGCAACCGGCCAAGTCCTCGCACTCTTATTTTTTTTTTTTCATTATTAACGTAATGCCTCATTAAACAATGCTTACCTCTACAATTGCTGAGTTGTTGGTTCCAATGGAGAGATCGGCGGGTTAGTGAATTCTTGGCTGGGGTGATGGTTTTATACTTGGCCAAATTGCATTGTTTCAGGTGGAATAGCTGCTCGACAAATCAGCCCTGGTTATTTTCCGTAAAGGTGTTACGGTACTTTATTTCGCTCATTTCTGCGATTGGTTAGTCTCGTAGTACCGTCGCTCATTGCACGGCTCGAATCATGTGATGACTTTCAACCAATTGCGAGGCGTGTACTACGTCACGATGTGGGCCGCCCGTTTCGCTCGAGGCAGTGTTTTTTTTTTCGTGGTTAGCCCCTTTTTTTGTCTTTTCGGGTTAAAGGGCTTATACGAAAGGTTTAACGTATAATAAGTCGGTTGTCTAGAGATCTAGGTCGCGAGACGTTAACTACGCGTCATTTTTTGACAGTACTGACAGCTTACATATAGCCCGTCACTTTTTGTTTTGACGAATTGATAGGGGGGAACGATTATTTTCTTTTTAGTTGAGGGGGTCCCACGCTCTCAACAACCGTTAATAGCCGATAAATGTTGTAACTACATTCCTACGCCCATAACAGTATTAACCTCACGACCTCTGGCCTATATACCGTTACGTTAATGGACAGAAACGCGTGACGGATTGGGTCTTTTTACAATAGTCATTCGTTCTTGTCATTTCGTCTAGGCCATTCAGAGGTCTGAAGGCCGTAGGGGGAGACCACCGTGTTGGGGGGCGGGATTGTTCGTATTATAGCCCCGAGCAATTTTAAACTTACCCGATTTTTGACGAGATCCTTACTTCATTATGTTCTGGGATAGCTACTGTCAACACAGCTCACTAACTATCAACTCTTGGATATTTTTTTTATCCTTCAGCGCGTCTCGTGAGTTGTGTGTTTTGTATACTAGGATAGTCTTGCTGCTCATTTTATTTTTAAATTGTCTCCTGTGGAGTTTACCTTGACTTTTATTTTAAAATTGGTTTTTCATTAGCCAAATACCTCCGATATCCTTCTCGTGCAGGAGATCGGTCTGTGGGCCTGCTATCCCGTGCCCCACTTACTCCCGTGAAAGTGCCGACCCACCGCCTCCGCAAAGTACTAGGCCGGCCGCCCGTGAACGCGACGAGGTGATTTAGTTTTCTTTCTTTTTTCTCTATTGTAGTTAGTCGCCGATATGCAAGGGGGATCGCCGTCTCGCGCGACTTGCCCTGTTTAAATGCTTCAAACGGGAAAGGGCAATACATCGTGCCCTACGGCAAAATCTAGTTGATGCTGGGGGCGCTTCCAGCTGAGCCTTTTCTACTTTTTTTTTTTTTTTGGGTGGGATTCAACAGCCCAAAGAACACGTTCCTAGTTATTACGTAGTTTCTACTCTGGGCTGAAGGCAACTGGGGGAAAACAATTATCGCGGGCGGGGCGGCGCACGGATGCGGCAGAGATATGGGGCGGGTATCTAGCGTTCAATGGGGAAAATGTTGATCCTAGGTGCACGTGGACCGAGCGATAGATCCAACTCTGGGCTGAAGTGTACTAGTCACCTGGAGGAAACAGTTATCCCGGGTGGGCAACGCACAGATGCGGCAGGGGTATGGGGCGGGTATCTAACGTTCAATGGGGGAAAATGTTGATCCTAGGTGCACGTGGACCAACCAATAGACCCAACTTTGTGCTGAAGTGTACTAGTCACCTGGAGGAAACAGTTATCCCGGCCGGGCGACGCATAGATGCGGCAGGGATATGAGGCGGGTGTCTAACGTTCAAGGGAGGGAAAATGTTGATCCTAGGTGCACATGGACCGACCAATAGACCCTAGATGCACGCGCCTACCCCCCCACGGATTTAAATGTGATACCCAAAAAGCATGGGGCTCTGTTAGGCTGTAACAGAATACTAGACACCCGGGTGATCATAACTACTTGCATCGTTTCCAGCTGCCATAGTTTGATTTAAAACTATACGCATTTAGCTAAAGCAGGAATTCTTTCTTCTTCCCCATCAACAATCAACGGCTTGGACGATAGTTTTCAATCCATAACACGTGCACCAGGAATTATCAGGCACCGTTGCAAAGACATAACAGGATTAGGATTAAGTAGTTTTTAGATCTCTTAGATAGAGCGAATGACGCAAGGTCTTTAGACTCTTGTAGTTAATGAAGAAGACATAACACGTGCACGAAAACAATGAAAATCGATTAAAGTGATTGTTCGGCCTTTTACCTTTCGCCGTTTCTATTCAGCCGGCATCCCGAATTATTATGTAGATCCTTCATACATCAGGGGAAGTTTTTAAGATCTAATATATAATTCATGGAACATTTAGAGACCTCTAAAGGGGGAAGGGGGCTGTACCCGCGTCCACCCCCGTTGACGGGTACTAAGAATACAGTCATAAAACCCGGTTCATAGTTTAAATTAGCAGTTTCATCAATCTGCCATGCAAATTATTTAACATTACTATTGTATCCTGTGAGACTTACTACTGACTGTATCCTACTAAATTAACAGTTTTAATATCCAGCGGGCAAGCTAACAGAAAACACCAGCCAATGCGGGGGGGGGGGATTTTCTTGAAAACAGCCAGTATAACAATATAGTCCAGTCAAAATAGGACCTAAGGTGGACTAAAATCCCAAAGTCTTGAAACTTTGTAGTGCTTTTCGGGAGGTCTAGTAATGACTACATCAAAAGTCCTGATGATTTGGAGGTAAGCAGGCTTCACTAGACCATAAAATACCCCAAAATAGGTGACTTTTTTTTATTAGTTTTCCGTTAATATCTCGGAATTTGTGGGTCCTACCAAAACAAATGTTCCCTACAAAAGATAAGAGGACAGAATTTACCGCAAAAACGATTCTATTCATTTGTGCTCTAGCACCAATAGTTTACGAGATATTCGAGTTCGAAAATTGAGAAGTCTTAGGAATTGAGAGATCCTATGTATATAGATCATGTGAATACACCCTAATCTCATTTAATTTACTGCATGATCATATAACATCAAACACTTATTTACGACTATTCATATTTATTTAATACATATGCAGTTACTACATATGTGTATAGTAACCTGAATTCAGGTTACTACACATATCATCGAATCGTAACATCAAATACATATACAATAACATCAAATCAATTCGAGGTCAACGTCCTCCACCTGGAGGTTATCGTCTTCAACCGTTGGTGTCAGGTTTTTCAAACAGTTACCGTGGCAATTGTGGCAGATAGTACTTTGCTTGTTTTTCTGCACCCACACTTGTTTCCACAACACGTGGTGCATCTGCAAATTATGATGTTAAGACAGCCTCAGGGTCTATAACATCTTTGATTGCAGTAGGCACAAGATTATCATTCTGCCTAGGCTCCTAACCCCCAAAGAGCAGCTTGCTGGTAACTTATTACGCATCTATAGTTGAAGTTGGTGGAAAACACGAAATAAGCATTGCATATAGCTGCCCCTTCTGTGGGAGGGAGGGATAGTAGCTTCGACTTCATATTGGTGGCAGACTTTTTGTGATGGCCTGATGCCTATGCAAGTTGAGAGACGTTGTAGTAGGAGGAGCTCTACACAGAGGAGTCAAGAAAAACCTGTGATATGAATCCGCTACCTGTTGATACTTGGAAGTTGAGTGGTTGAACACATCTGCTACTGAGCGCAATGCCTCACGTTGTAACAGCAGTTTGTAACATGCTACTTTCTCGTTCCTGAAGGAAGCTTATGTCTTGTCGCACCCTGTGAATGCATGAGCAATTAATATGACATCTTTGAGACCCTTCTGTTGTTGTCGAGTTCAAGAAAATACCTATGTTCCTACCTTTCTACGACCTGGCTTGTAGAAGAATATGTTTCGGTGTGTAGCTGTCAAAGCTGTAAGAAGAAATCTAGATCTACATCTTCTCCAACAATGGTTACATTGTGACTGTCACTCGCTTTGGCGATGGCGATGACAGTTAGAGTGTCAGCATCATTAGGTTTTTGACGGCATTGTACTCCTCAGCCATTTAGCTTGGAGGAAAGCATCTTGATCAGCCTGGCCTTATGTTTATGAGATTGAAACTGATGTAGCGGAGGTAGAACACAAATTTTTCTTGAGGCTGTAGCGCTCCTCCTACTAAACGTCCTTCAACTTGCATAGGCACCGTGCCTCTCTGGATGGGAAATAAGCTGCCAGCTGCACTTTGGGTTGGGAGTGTAGGCAGAATGGCAATCTAGTGCCTACTGCAACCAAAGATGCTGTTACCCCTGAACCTGTCCTCAACCTCATATTTAGCAGATGCACCAAGATTGTGCAAACAAGTGTGGGTGCAGGAAAATAAGCGTGAGTTGCACTGCTATCTGCCACAACTGCCACGGACGATAACCTTCAGGAGGAGGACGTTGACTTCGACTTGATTTAATGTTATTGTATATGTATTCGATGTTATATGTAGTAACCTGATGTATAGTAAATGAACTCGTATAGTTAATAAGTGTTTGACGTTATATGATTGGTATAGTAGGCTACCTTAAATGAGGTTACGGTGCGTTCACCTCAGCTATGTACATCACGTATAGCAGATCTCTGTCAATTTCTGAGATTTCTCAATTTTCGAATTTGAATATCTCGTAAACTACTGGTTCAAGAGAAAAAATGAATAGAATCAAGTTTGTGGTAAATTCTGTCCTCTTTAACTTTTGTAGGGAACATTTTTTTGGTAGGACCCACAGAATAATTCCGAAATAAAGGAAAACTAATAAAAAGTTACTTTTTTTCGGGTATTTTATGGTTTAGCGAAGCCAGCTCACTACCAAATCATCAGGACTTTTGATATAGTCATTACTAGACCTCCCCGAACAGCCTTACAAAGTTTCAAGCACGTTAAAATGCTCTTGAATAATTTATAAGTTTACAGTGTTACTATTAGAATGGTGTGTTTGTAAATGTGATTGAATTATTAAAGAAAGAACTTACCAGCTACAACAATGTTGTGCGGGCAGCGTACGGCTCAAGAGTTGAAAACCTCTTCACCAAACAACTTGATACCTGGTAATTTTCTTTTACTAGGGCACGGGCCCGGGTCAGACGCCTCCCCTTACAGTGAACGGGAACTAAAGAGTGGAGGAGCGAGGGGGTTAGATATCGCTTCCCACAATATCTCATCTTAACATTCAGGATCCTAAATGGCCATGTGATTTGACCCATGGCATAATTGATCTGCCGTTCTTCGATGCCAGTCCGGCTCTATCCACTCGAGGCCACCACTTAAGCTTGCTTGTCCAACATTTCTTACTGAATCCAGACGTAGTTTTTTTTTTCTGTTAGAGTCATTCGGGTATGGAACTCCCTACCTGACACACTAGTTACTAGCAAGAACGTAGCCACCTTTCGACAAAACCTTGCAACGGTTGCACTTAACAAATTTCTAAAAAGGTCTGAACATGTCCAACTTTCTATATGAAATTCCCCCTCCAACCTTCTCTCTTCTCCGGGCTGTGTTTTTGTTTTTTTTCTTAAATTCAAGGATGGGTATTAGTGGGTCTTGACCCCTTCCTTCTCCTGACTAATTAATTTTTGGTCAAATATTTTACTATTTTACTATATCTTCAGATACATCAAGAACCATACTAGTGATCCGCCTGCCAAGCGTCATTTTCAGACCTCATTGTTAGCTCATGTATTACTTTGCGCTTGGATTTTTCCAGCGGAATTATCTCTCTCATCGTCATGGGGCAGTAACCTAGTTTGGGTTTGTGCTCCCCCCCCCCCCCCAAAAAAAACACCAACCAAAAGAAACCAATTACATAAATCCGTCATTGTTAAGTTGGCAGCCACAGGTTATGGTGGGGCACAAAACCCTGTTTGGATTATGGTACAGTATCATTCTGAAAACCATGGAATCACGGTTTTGAAGAATTTGACGATGGTGAAGGTAAATAAAAATGTAGCCAAGCAGCATAGAATTTGTTGAAATATGACCTAACAGCAGGTCTCTCAGCTGTTTCTAGGAGAAAAATGGGTGTATATATAATTGATTTTCCGTTTTTTTCTTGGGGAGGGGGGGTGACCGGAATTAGTACTAATAAAATTTTTTACCAGTGAGATAAATAATTTATGCGATAGATCTGGTTGAAATTTTCGTATCAGTTCGTGACATTTTACTGGGATTCGTAGCTTTCGTGGTTTCACTGTTGGATAGGCACTGACAGCAAAGATTATAATCGTTTATAATGCTATTTTTATATGAAAGTTGGGAACACGCCGCTTGTGACTGCCGAATTGTGACTGCCGAATTCATCGCCTATTGTTAATAACATTTTTAAAGCCAAACAATTAATGCTCCACTTACTGGTCGTGTTTACGGTGCAGTATTTTAATTGTAATCGTAAAATACCTACCCTCCATTATTACATTGGTAAACCCAAAAGAAGAACGAATAAAATTTATACAGGAAAGGCCAAGACGCTTCCTTTAGAAGTTAAAGTTACTTCCGGTATAGGCATTGCGAAGAATAGTGACGGCAAGGATGCTGACTGCATACAGCTATAGATAACATTGCTTCTTCAAGGAACGAGTTTATCACTTCAAAACGACAAGAATATTGTTCATTTAAAACTGACGCACAGTTTATTGTTTGTGGTAGTATTTTAATTGTAACCTATTAGGTTCGTATATGCAGAAAAATACATTGCCGACTTTAGATTTTCGTAAAACCAGTAGGGGATTTTCGTAAAAAGCATTAGAAAATATCGTTAGTTAGTCTTTAGCAGTATACAGTAAACGAAAAAAATTGCAAAACACCAGGCAATTGGACACAAGTTTACGGTCAAAAACTCACAAAAGACGCATATAGAAAAATGGATGGCTAATTTTTGATTTTCGTAGAAGCAGTTGTGAACATGTACTAGGGGTATATGTCGGACATCTACAGTGCGAAGTTACTTCGAAACGAGAAAGCCATATCACTTGAGGCAAAACAAAGTAGATGCTTTATCAAAAACGTGTGATTAAACCGATAATGGGCACTGGAAAAAATAATTTGCCGAAAAAAACTACTGATACAAAGTAGTATCAGAAAAAAAAATCCCACAAAGGTGAAAAACCCGCGAAGTTTCACCTAGTCAAAGTAGTGATATCTGAATAAAAATGGCAGCATCAGGTTTTCTTCATGGAGCATCATGCCTAACTCGTGTATCCATAGCACTTTAACTGAGCGATGAGTTTGTCCTCCTGTTCGAGGTTTTTCAATTTTTGTAGAAGGTACAAATACACGATAAGGTATACATTTGGCGGCTTGTTGAACTTCTCTGTAATGTGTGGTGCAGTGGACCACTGTGTTGTGTCTGAGGTTGGCGTTAATGACCTAGCTGTCGACAAGCCATAAAGCCTCAATCCCCATGTACTGACCAAAAAGTGTCCTCCTGAGGAACCAACCCCTGAGGAACCAACCGATTATTACGCCAGACGTTAAATTAAACAGTTAACCATTGCTCAGTACTGATAGTAGCAATGGTTACGTTTTTTTTAATTTAACCTTTGATCTTATAGTCTGTGGGATTGCTTGGCGGTTGTTTGTTGGCGGGGGTGATATCACTACTTTCTAACGGGAACACTTTTCGGTGTAAATGGGTTAGGCTTAGTATGGTAGCCATTTTATTCTCATATCACTAATTTGATTGGCGAAAACGTGGCGGTTTCTTTTACGCTTGTGGGTTTGTTTCTGACTACTACATCTGCATACAAAAAGAGCTGCATGCTTAGCCCTAACCGAGTCCATTTTTTTGGTGTTTCATGCTACTATAACATTACTAAAAGGCTTGTCACCTAAAACGACCTACAAATACAAGCGGCAGGCCTTTCCATTAACAGCTGAAGGCATTGATACCCGAATTCAGCCAATATGCCAACCGTATGGTTTCACGGCTTTTAGGTTTTGAACATGGAAGGTGAGATAAGGATGGAATGAGTGTACCTGCATCATATTACAGCTACTTGGCTTAAAAAAAATTCTAAATAAACATGTTTAAACCAATTATAGTTAGAGTCGATTTGTTTTCTCTTTCGAAAAAAAAAATCTATATGGCTACTAATTGTCTAGCACAAGTAAATAATTACCCTTCCTTAAAGAATACAATCCAAAAACCCCAATGATTTCTTGGCCGCGGTTCCACGACGCGTATGCAACCGTAAAGCCAGTGGTCGCTTGCATTTCTAGCTTTTTTGCCTCAATCCCCCCATACATGTTTTGATCAACTGCGTCGGATGCCATGGCGGCGCGCACCTCTCAATTAAAGACGAGCCCCACTACGATTCTTCAATCGGTTTCATTTTAAACTCTAAGTTTAATTAGAACACTAGTGAACTGAATCAACATTAAAAATATTCAGCACCGTTTGGCAGTTTCACGATACGGGAAGCCTCCATACCGTTTAGTCTCGGCGTTATGAATATTTCATTTATCCGACAGTGACGTTACCACGTCACACGACTGATAAGGAGGAAATATCTAGATAGCACAGTCATTGCCCAAAAGTGGTTTTATGAATTCCCCCCCCCTCCCCTGACAACAAAAAAAATGTCATACAGTAGAAGTTGTTTTAAATATTTCTCCACCCCCTCCAAAAAAAAAAAATACTAAGCATTAAAGTCATGAACGATTGTCCAAACAAGTAGCCTACGTCTACGCTAATTTCGCATGCCGACATGACTACACAAGCTTGTTATCCAGTTCTTACGAATGAGATCAATCAGTGGAGCCGCGTGATCTGTGTAATAATTTGCCAGGCATTGGTGGTGACGTCAGCCGCTGACGAAGGCTACATAGTTCCCAGTAATTGGTCGTGGATGGATGACGTAAGTCGGCTGAAGAAAAAATAACGAACCTGGTACGTTTGCTGTGAACAAAAATTTTTGATTCTTTCTAGTGGAGGATTTCCCCATCGGATTCGATCCATTTTCGAACTCAGACCTAGAAATGTGCCGTAGAGTCTGTGAGCAAAATTTGACAGAAATCCGATAACTCGTTAAAACGTTATAGCGCGAACACACAGACAGACAGACAGACAGACAGACAGACAAACAGACAAACCGTTCGCATAAGAGTCTAATCGACTCTAATAAACCTGATTAAACCAATTATAGTGAAAGTCGATTTTTTTTCCTCTTGCGAATACAGCGATCGGTATGGCTACTAATTGTCTAACACGTGTGATACCCCTCCTAAAAATACAATCCAAACACCCAAATGATTTCTTGGCCGCGGTTCCACGACGCGTATGCAACTGTAAAACCAGTGGTCGCTTGCATTTCTAACTTTCTTGCCTCAATCCCCCATACATGTTTTGATCAACTGCGTCGGATGGCATGGCGAGCCCACTACAATTAAAGACGAGCTTAATACGATTCTTCAATCGGTTTCATTTTAATCTGTAAGTTTAATTAAAACACTAGTGAACTGAATCAACATTAAAAATATTCAGCACCGTTTGGCAGTTTTACGATACGGGAAGCCTCCAAACCGTTTAGTCTCGGCGTTTTGAACATTTCATTTATCCGACTGCGACGTTAACTTTTGGGCAATCACTGTGCTATCTAGATATTTCATCCTTATCAGTCGTGCGACGTTAACGTCGCACGACTCATAAGGATGAAATATCTAGGTAGCACAGTCATTGCCCAAAAGTAGTTTTATGAATTTTCGCCCCCCCCCCCACCCCATCCCTCCCCTGACAACAACAAAAAATGTCATACAGTAGAAATTGTTTTAAATATTTCTCTTCCCCCTCCAAAAAAAAATACTAAGCATCAAAGTCATGAACATGAACGATTGTCCAAACAAGTAGCCTAAGTCTACACTAATTTCGCGTGCCGACGTGACTATACAAGCTTGTTATCCAGTTCGTACGAATGCGATCAGTCGAGGTCGCGTGCCTACGTCAGTGACCTGTGCAATAATTTGACAGTCATTGGTCGGTTGGTGTTGACATCAGCCGCTGACGAAGGCTACATAGTTCCCAGTAATTCGTCATGGATGGATGACGTCAGTAGGCTGAAGAAAAAATAACGAACCTCGTACGTTTGCTGCGAACAAAAATCTTTGATTATTTCTTGTGGAGGATTTTCCCAACGGATTCGAGCCATTTTCGAACTTAGACCTAGAAATGTGCCATAGAATGTGTGTGCAAAATTTTAAGGAAATCCGATAATTCGTTAAAACGCTATAGCGCGAACACACAGACAGACAGAAGACAGACACCCAGACAGACAGTCAGACAGACAGATAAACCGTTCGCATAAGAGTCTCAATCGGCTCTAATAAAGGACCAATCTCCATGTATCATCAGTAAGGAGCCAAACGAAGAGGAGACGAATACTACAATGCTTTAACCCGGACTTTCGATCAAAGGCATTTCCCTATACCACTCACTACCTGCAAGACAAACATAAGCTATACATGTCCACTAACAATCGGTACTATACAGTGTTATGGGATATAGGATGGAACCGTCGGAGCCTGCCTAACTGGCTAACAGCATGAGTTGAGCGATGATGACGGTTCTTTTTGTCGCTTTATTTTCATACTTTGTACATATTTGTCGCACCTTTTAGTGCGGGTTTTCGCCCTTCGCCCGGGTTTTCACCCTTCGCCCGGGTTTTCACCCTTTGAGGGGATAGATGATCTCTGTGTCCAGCCCTCGGCATCTGACTTAACGATAGGTACTTACCGGATTTAGAGAGGGAAATGTGTGTGATGTCACCTCCCCCTAGGGTTGCGAAAGTCTCAGTGGATGTAAATATGTTGCATGAACGTCTAGGCCATGTGGCGTATTCAAAACATCTCACGATGTTGGAATTGGGGGTGTTTGAGAGCCCCCTAGGTCACGGGTACTCCTTTACCTCTCTGCAATACCTTCATGGTTAGCAAGTTTAAACGTCTTCCGCACAAGCCTATTAGGCGTGTTAATGTGAAGGGTATACCCCAGGTCTGGTCGGCTGATTTGTCTGGTCCAACTACACTTCTCTTGAAAATCACCGCCGTTATCTGTGTGTAATACTAGACGCTTACTCGAGACGTTATTTTTCTCACCTCCTTCACGATAAATCAGAAGCTGCAGACCTGATAATGCAGGAAATACTCGGATAGCAGACTGTACATATCTGATCCTTGGGAAGCTGCTTACAGATCATTGCGGGGAATGGGCGGAGGCCTGTCTAGCCCAGTGTATGAGCATCGTTTGGGTACCTCAGAAAAACTGTGTGGCCGAACGAAGTATTCTTGCGCTGAAGTAGACGACGAGGTGTTTTTTGAGAGCAGCTAATTTGCCGTTCCATTTTTAGGGGTATCTCACTCTTATGGCTTCTCATCTCCACAACATGATGAGCACAGCCGCCCTGCCCGATTACAAGTTGCCCTATTAGGTTTGGAGTCTCCCCAAGCCCTCAGCTGGGGTTTTGTGCTTCTTTGGGTGTTTATCCTATGCTTTTGTTCACCCCAGTTTGCATGAATATAGGTATGCACCGACGGCGAGGGTAGGCATCTACATTTGTTACGTCGGTAATCAATGGGCGCAAAGGATTTTTGACCCCTCCATGGGTAAGGTTTTTGTTGCCTCTGATGTGAGATTTGCGAAATCTGTAAATAGTGAGGAGTATTTTGGGGGAAATGGTGATTGTGGTTGGGACGAGTCTGATGTTAATGCTTTTGTATTGTTTACCCGGATAGTTTCTATGATGAGGATGTTCCTGCGCACCTGCCCACTCCTGCCACTACGCCGCCTCCAGATTTGGTGACACCGCCGACCCAGTTGGTAAGGGCTTTGCTTCCCCCCTTCCCCCCCCCCCTCACCTGTTGACGCTGGTACCTATGGGCCAGGTGAGGACTCTAATGATGCCTTCTCCGATGGGATTAATGAACAGCCACAAGTCAGTCGTGGCCATGATCGTAGGAAGCGGTCAGGGTGCAGCAGGAAACCCCAGAGCGCCTGTCGATTGGGTGCATGTTGGTGAGGCGGTCCCGACGACTGCAAGGTTTAGCGCTTGAGGGTGGTGATGGGTGGACCGTTTGTTGGGTTATGCAGTGTATGTTTATATTTGCTCAAGCGTAATGCTGATTTGATATGTTCCTTATTATTGTGGTTCAACTACTAACTTCTATTAAACACGTAGTGTTGTTGTTGTTCCCTTCAACACTCGTGATTTTCTCTTTAACTATTTAGGAACTGTATCCGGTTATGATAAACGATCTTTTCAATTTTGTTTAACTAACAATATGAGAGTGTATTAATAAGCATCACCTTGCATTTTCATAATGAACCTTCTGCTTTATAATGGTTTCACTCTTGATGGTTTGTTTACTACTTATTGATATGCCTTTTGTAGTTCTGCCCTATATGTGTCTTGCGTTAACGCTAGGCTATCTCTATGTCGGAGATAGGTTTTGGTATTTAATGATTAAATAACTTGTGTTTGGTCCTTGTTGTTTCCTTAGGCTGGGGAGGGGGGGGGATGTCGTTTGTTAAAAACTTCTTGGATTTCCAGAGGTGGAAGTGTCGCGTTATTTTCATACTTTGTACTTTGGAATATCACGGTTGGTCGCGCCTTTTAGTGCAAAGTCCATTACGTTTTTCCCTTTCGGTTTGTGGGAAATCGCCGTGTTGCTGGCACTTGTATAGTGTTGGTTGGTCACTGGATCGTGTTTGATGGTAAAGCCTTTGTGTACTGAAATGTATATAGTTTCTCCTGAGCTGGTTGTAAATCATGCTAAGTAGGGCATGCGTGCATGCTGGGCCCTTTAGACTTGTTGGTTCGCCCCACACTTGTGTTTCATTTTCCTGTTAGAAATGTTTGTCACGTGTGATGTATTCTATCCTTTTTTTTTTTGGCTAATTCCTTGCATTCTTTTCTCTGCTCTCAATATTGACACCCCGACCAACGCGGTCATGCTTTTCCCGGAGCTCCTAAACTTGTACGTTGCCGTTGTACATATCTGGGTCCACGAGCCGACGCCATTTTGGAACTAGGAATGATATGTTTTCAATGGGGCTTATGAATTTTTGCCTGCCGTAAGGCTTTGATGATGTTGTAAACCAAGGAAGCCTAATGTAATTTACAATTTTATTACCTATTTTTGGACCAAATCACACCTTTAACAGTTTCCAAGATGTACTTTTTCCCCGATTCTGAATTTGGGCACAGTGGAACATGAATTATGCAAAATTTGATTATGATGTACTTTACATTAACGAATTACGAGTGTTTACGTCGGCCCACCGACCCGAATATTTTCCTGGAGATCATGTTTGTCCCTAAATTTTCTACTTCGTACGATTAAACAATGACTGTCCAAATGATGCGTTTCCAGTTACTGACCCTTTCTACCGGAATACGTAAAATACAAATCGGCCTTTCCACGGCCTCGTAGGATGGTAAATTGGGGTGGGGAAGACACACGCTGATATATATCCTTACTTTTTTCTCCATAAAATTACTGGAACCGAGCCGTAATACTCCAATTTTGGAATATTCTATCGCAATACGATTTTTCCTAAATGCGCTAAAATCAGCCGAATTATGCTTATAGTTAATAAATGAAGAAATGGAGCCGACTCATAGGGTTCAAAGGTTTTTAGCGAGCGTTAATCATTCCTGCTCATCTATCCAACGAAGCCCTAAGACTGGATTCTGTGAACTGTCAAGAATGACAAAGAAACAACAATGATATTGACTCTATTAGTGTTTCTTCGTTTAATAGTAACATTAGAAAACAAAAACGAACTCGTTCGTTGCTTAAGCTACTGTAAGGCATAAGTGAACCGAGGTTTAAAAAGGACAGGAACAAGGTTTTCTTGTAGACAGACACCAGAACGTTTCCGTACGTGTTTAGTCAGCGTGAAACTTTACTGCTGCATTCAAATGTTTTGACCTTTGAACGTGGTGGGTAAGGTAATGACTAGTATATACGTTCGTCTTATTACTGCTTCTTGCTAACTTGACATAAAAAGTCTGAAAGTTACGTTTCGAGATCTTAACCATTAAAAACTTACGATCAGTTTGTCGGTCGATCGGTTTGTTTATATGTACGTCTTCTCATCCGGAAGTAGGAAGGCTATAAATGTGACAAAGGTCTTAAAAGACAGGAAATTACTCCGGATAGCTTTTAGGCGTATTTTCGTAGTTCTAAGTAAAAGTTATACCCTCAAAAAAAAACGAAAAAAAAATATTTTGCCGGGCCCCAGCCAGGCCGGCTCAAAATGTTTTTTTTTTGTTGCCTAAAACATACTTAATCTGATAATTTTAGCATTACATTCCTCGAATGTGGTGTTCCCACTGGAGGTTTCTTCCGGTGCGCAGATGCCTGATTGCATATCCCACTGCGCATGCTTGGCACAGTCCTCCCTTATAAAAGCGAGAACGTGGGCGCTTTCGGTATTCATTTTACTCCCAATATGTCAGGCGGTGACTCGAGAGGGAAGGTAGAGCGGGAGTTAGGTTAAGTATGTTTTAGGCAAAAAAACCATTTTCAGCCGGCCTGGGTGGGGGGCGGCAAAATGTTCTTTCTTTATTTCCAAAACAACTTAACCTGATAGTTTTAGCATTATCAGTTGACCTCGTCAAAATTGGTGGCGGGCACCGCCTTGACGGATGCTCCCGGATGCAAGCAGGCTGTTGCCCAAAAATTTGTTGAAAACTTCGCACTTTGTTTAGAACAGGTGATGAATCTCGAAGTTTGGTCTTTTGCCCTCTTCTCCGGTTGGCTTACTTCTGTCATGAATGGTTAGCTTCCAGCGTGGTTGGCTTGCTTCTGCTTCGTTCTGATTGCTTAAGGGGGATTGACTACAGTACAGGCTGAAACAATGGGTCCTAGCCAGTGTAGTCCGTTTTCTTTCTCGACATTACCCTCAGGATGTGTGAGGTGGAGGTTGATGGGTTCCCTTAAGATGATGGTGTGAGGATCACTTCAGTCGGAGGGGTTTGTCGTGTGTAAACGTGAAGACTGCCTCGATTGTTATGAGTTACTGTGTTGGCCATTCAACTCCTGTGTTGTCCCATTGTTGCGGAGATTTCGTCAGGTTTCAGGGGAAGAAGTTGGTTCCTTTTTACTTGTCAGTTTTTGTTGAGTTTGTTTTATGACGATCTGGTTCCTCTCCGAGAATATTTGCTGAAGAAGTTCTGGGGTCTTAGGAGGAAAACTTGTGTTGGTGTGAGCCGAGGCATTGGGCTTTCCTCAGAGCCAAATGGCCGAAGGAGTTAACTGATTGAAGGGTACCGTCGGTCGAAGGGATGGACGCCGAAGGAGGCTGAATTCGTGGGATGGAATGGAGCCGTGGTGTATAGGCTATGCAGGGAAGGCGTGAATGGAACAGCTCGGCCAGAAACAACCTGTGGGTTGATGGGCCTGGGTAACAGGAGTTCCGGACTTGACGGGCGGATCTTCGAGAGAGGCTAGTTTTGCGTATTGATCCCGGGAGACATCTGGAATGGGACCATGGTGTTGGCTGTGAAGGGGTTCCGAGACTCCGAATGAAAGGGATTTTTGTGATTGGTGGAGAGAACTTCCACGGAGGGGGGTTTAAGGAGTGTCGGCCGAAAATCAAGTATGATGGCCGAAAGGACATCTGTGTTGTGGGTCAGTTCATGCCAGGTCGGGAAGAGGTGGCGTGGAGTCTTGTGCCGACCGGAGGGCAGAAGAGGCGGGAGGCGTCATTGTTAGTCTTGCGAAAGGGGCTCCTGCCCCCTGGCAAGGAGTGGTGTCTTCGGCAGTCGTGAGTGGAGTCGGACCGAAAGGGCTGTAGGTTTCTCGGCTGAAAGGATGTCCGGGAAGTGAATCCTTCTTTCAGGCGTAGGAAGTGTGCATTCCCGGTGAACTTGATGGGAGGCTATGATTCCAACCGAAACGCAGGGGTGAAACATTAGCCTGGACTAACGGAAGGCGGATCGGTCCCGGGAAGGGGCCGACGATGTTTTCGGATGAAGGAGAAGAACCGGCATAGATGAGTGGCCGTCCGGGAAGAGCTTGAGACCAAGAGATGGCAGGCTCACGTAGCCGTCAATCGTATAAGGAGTGCCGCGTATGCGCATGTGTGGTTGACTACAGAGGCGGTCATTCAGCAGCTTCTTTGAGGCTATTATGTTAAGTTTATTGGTGTCGGGTTTTTCGCAGTGAAAAAGAACGATTGTTTTGGATGAGACGAACATCAGTGTGGACGGTTGTTGTTGTCCGTTTTACACGAGGCTTGAGTCTAGCCACGTTGCAATGCGTGGTAGAGAAGTGTGCGTCAGCACTGGTAGTGGCAGAACTGCACAGAAGATCGGATGCGACTAGGTAGTCGCTGTAGCCGCTTGTTCCTGTTTCTCACTTGGTTCTTCCCTTTTTTTTTTTTTTTTGGCCATGCTGAGACGAGCAACAGTTTGGACAGCAGCTGGTGATTTCAATTCCACTTGAGACGTGGGAATAGTCATGGTAGAGATAAATATTAGGAAAAGTAGGTGGCTTCCAACTTGACCCTTCACTCAAATTGTGGGTTAAAGCCATGAATGAGACGAGCAGCAGTGTGGGCTGCAATGATGACTTGATTCTCGCTCGAGACGTGGGGGCAGCCACGGTCGAGACAAGCAGGAAGAGGCGCAAACGACTCCCGTCTTGGTTCACACAAACGGGGGTTCTGGCCATGAATGAGACGAGCAGATGGTTTTCAACTTGACTCTACACTCAAATCGTGGTTTTAAAACCACGAATGAGACGAGCAGCAGAGATAACAGCAACTAATGTCTTGAATCTCACTCGAGACGTGGGGTCAGCCACGGTCGAGACAAGCAGAAAGAGGTGTAAACGGATTCCGTCTTGGTTCACTCAAACGTGGGTTCTGGCAGATGGCCTTCAACTTGACTCTTCACTCAAATCGTGGTTTTAAAGCCACGAATGAGACGAGCAGCAGTGTGGGATGAAGGGACTGTCTGGGCGGCCGATGTTGAGGGCGGTGCCGGCAGCGAAGGGCCTTAAGTAGCGGGCGGTAGGGAGGTTCTTCGTTTCTTCAAAACACCCGAAGGGGAAGGAACGCATCGTTTGCGGCTTTCATGGCTCGAAGTGGAGGCGACCCAATCTTGAGTGCTGGCATGACGGGTAGAAGATGTACACGATGGTGGTGGCATTGGATTGTCTTCCATCGTGCGGATGGCATTAAGGGCGGTGTTATGTACCTCGCTACGTGTGTCACTATGACCTGGGCGTGAAGAGTTTGACGAGAGGTTCAACGGAGAATTCCGGGCAGGTGAAAGAGCTGTGGCTCGGCAGAGATTTCTCCTAGCTTCACGGTAATTGTCCTTCGTAAGTTGTAAGTAATGACGAAGGGAAGAGAGATCCATGGGTTTAACCGGTGGGGTGCATTGGCCGGTCTGAGGGGAGACTCTGAAGGGGCGTTATCATGGCCGAAAGGAGCGTCGGTGAAAGGCGCAGGGATGATCGGCTCTGAGGCGGCGAGGTCGAAAGCAGAGATCCAGCAGTCGGCAAGAGCGAAGGGAGCAAGAGCACGAGGGAGAGTCTCCCGTACAAGGCGTTGGCGATCAACGACGAAGGGTGGGCCGAAAGAGATTGTTTGGGCCGGAGAAGGGACGAAGCAGAGGGGGGGGGGGACATCCGTCCTATGGAATCCACAGGCGTGTGAAGTGAAGGTCTGACACCGAAGGGAAGACCCCGAACGGAGGACACCGAAGAGACGACGCTGAAGGGGAGGCACCGTGCTGGCTTGGCAAAGGGAACGTAGACGGCCGAAGGCTACAGGGAGTCATTGTTTTTGAGGTTTTGGCTTTCATGAGATGTCCGAGTGTGGGACTAGAGTCGGGATGAGGCCCCGAAAGAGGGTCTCCGACTTATGGATGTGTTTTTGACGTTGTGTTCAGATCCGTCGAAGGACGAGCAGACCATCAAGGAACAACCGAAAGGCGAGGGGCCAATACGGAAGGCGGATCGGTCCCGGGATTATACGGGAAGGGAGCCACGTTGATTTCTGTTCCACGAAGAGCAGACAGCTTTATCAGGAACGACCGAAAGGCGATTAGCCAATTCGGAAAGTGGATCGGTCCCGGGATGCACGGGAAGGGAGCCACGGTGTTTTCAGTTCCAACGAAGGTGGGAGGCTTGTCAAGGAACGACCGAAAGGTGATTAAGCCAATTCAGAAGGTGGATCGGTCCAGGATGCACAGGGAGGGAGCCACGGTGTTTTCAGTTCCAACGAAGGACGGGAGGATTGGCAAGGAACGATCGAAAGATCATTAAGCCAGTTCGGAAGGTGGAGCGGTCCCGCAGGGGTCCGTCTTCCTCTTTGAAGGGACGGCGGCGAGGGCGATTGGAGTCCTCCCAGAGAGTAGAGATCTCCTTCGTTATCGAAATTAACCGAAAGAAGGCTGGTGACTGGTGTCGGCTGCTAGTGGCGAGGCAGTGTGCCACCGTATCGGCTTCGAAGCAGGCTGTCATCGTTACCCGGACGAAGGGGCCCGATGAATTCCTTGGAAGTGGTGGTCTTGTTCGTTATCGGAATCAACCGAAAGGAGACCAGACCACCAGATGGTGAAAGCGTGTGGTGAGCAGTGTCTTGCTTGAGGAGACAGCAGCGAGGGAGCCTTGATGACGTCCATGTGAGTGGAGATCTCCTTCGTTATCGGAATGAACCGAAGGGAGGCCAGAGTTCCGGATGTTGGGGCTTGTGGCGAGGGCTGTGTAGCATCCTTTCACCCCTCACGGCTGATGAAGCAATCCAGTCTGCGGAGTATGACGCCGCATGACGAAGGGACGGGATCGGGAGGGGTCTATTGGCTTGCTTGGAGCAGGGACTCAGCTTCTGTAGTGCCGAAGGGGCGTGGGCGATGTCAGTGGGTGCTCTGAAGCAGTAGTTGCTGAGAGCGTGAGAGGCAGCCGTGCGAAGGAAAATCTTCGGAAGCGGCAGCCATTAGCGTACGAACGGGATCTTCGGAAGCGGCGGCCATCTTGAATCCAAATTGCGGGCGAAAGGCGGGAACCACAGAGCGAGGTGGCGTGTAGACACCTCTGGAGGAAAATGAATGCCGAAAGCGTCCACTCTCTCGCTTTTATAAGGGAGGACTGCGCCGCGCATGCGCAGTGGGATATGCAAGCAGGTGTCTGCGCACCGGAAGAAACCACCAGTGGGAACATCACATTCGAGGAATGTAATGCTAAAATTATCAGGCTAAGTTGTTTTGGCAATAAAGAAACCCCTTTGGACCATAGTTGGAACGAATTTTTCGAAGTTGATTGTTATTTTCGGAATATCACATATCCCTGCTGAGAGGATGGTCCACAATTGTTGCGCCACGTAGGCGGCGCGTGGTCCAGTAATGTTGTCAGTGGGATTATAAGTGTTATCGTGGGCCCTCCATGCAGAACTGGGACGCGGATCTGAAAGTACACCATCTTCTTGGTGTACCCCCGCACATTTCTGGTACCACAGCTCTAAGGCAGGTTCTTCGGTTCTGTAAGATGACCGGGCGTTTTAATTAGAAGCTTTTCAAAATGTAATTAGGTAATGTAATGTAATGTAATTAGGTATTGTAATTAGGTATTCAAGATGAGTGTGCACGGGACATTGCCATGGCTATCTGGACTAGGTGTAAGTTTAGAATTAAGCTATAGTAGAGTGTATGACTGCGCAGGTCCTGTAGACTCAATAAATCAAATCTAATCTGACTGGCTATCCGAATAGCTGTCATTCACGAATGAGGCACGTGCAGCTCACTCGTGGGATCATCTTGGAAGTTGCATTTCGAATATTTCAAATTCAAACTGCTAATTTGACCATAGAATTTAAATGAAATTACGTAAAGGCACGAAAAGATTAAATGCTAAATACTAAATTTGGCCTATAAACAAACTATACGTATTGATAAGAGAAAAGGGTGTCAGAAATATTTCCCACGTTTGCATTTGTAAAACATCGACATTCGATCAGTATGCCATTAGCTGGTGCTCTACTCAGCAGTCTAGCGTAGTGGTAAACACGCTTAACTTCTGGATATGATTTCGTGCTGCGTGTAGGCTGACTTGCATTAAAACCTCACGAAACGGTTGGTTGACTCTGTCAACAAACATCTGTGTTAATCTTTGTTTAATGACGCATTATTATCTTTTAATATTTTACAACTATTTCGCCTTTGGGGACGGGGCGACATAAATTAATGCAGAAAATTGCTAAAGCACACAAAACAGGACGTAAAGCAAACACTCCTAAAATAAGTGAAACAAGAAAACCTATGTACGGGTGATAAGAATGTTTAGGGGTTTGGTGGTACTAACACTAATTATAGGTGACTTGCGATTCCTGGTGTTCAGCTCTGGCGTTGCTTCTACTGTGTAGCTTATGGACAATTTATTTGAATAAAAAAAATCTGTTCACAACAGAGATCAAATTACAAAATTAGTAGCAAGCCTTACTAGCATAAACAAAGAGAAATGAAAGAGCAGCACAAGTTATAGTTTGTTTATGTACTGAAACATTACGAAAAACGCGCATTACAATGATCATGATCGTTTTTTGGTGTGAAATTGTCCGTCAGAAGCATAAACGTTGAAACACGAAATGTCCTCGAGCAAAGCGAGACGACGCCGAATGAGTGAGCGTTAGCGAGCAATTCGGCTAGTAAACTTAACTTATTATCAACAGCAAAACAAACAAAATTAAAACACCATATTAGTGGCAGTTGAAAAACGATCATAAAATACTCAATAGTCGTTTGGCCTATATATTTTACACTGGTAATAAAGCTATTATTGTTTTTAAAAACCATATTGATATTACGACTTGCACTATTTTTAAGTCACAGGGATTCGATGGTTATCAGAAAACTGTAACGAAATTTGTACATTGTTTATGTCTGTTACAGTGTTTTTTATGCATAATGGCCCTCCCATGTGTGGGCAGAAATATAGCATATTTTTCTCTTAATTGTGTATTGAATGCAAACTTTATGGAGTCAACCCATAATCTTCATCTTATACATGAACATGTAAGCAATACGGCTACCCAGTGGAACCCCCTTGTGTTGGTGGAAGTGCCATTTCTTAAACTGGACAAACAGAGTGGGAAAATGAGTTCAAGAGCATCCAGAAAATCTCCCATCCTAACGGAATGAGAGGGGAGAGTCGAGTTTCAATTTATCAAGAACTAACTGGCGGTGTATGGAGGGAAACATGGCTTTTTACATCGTATGACACCCATTTGCAGTCAGGTAGAATTTCAGTGTATGAAAGTCCTACATGATAGAAAGTCCTGCATTTCAGTGGATGAAAGTCCTGCATTTCAGTGGATGAAAGTCCTGCATTGGGGGTAAGTTTGGTCGCCTTGATCCAGCTTTTTAAGAATTGGAATAATAAGTTTGACAAGAACAAGGTTTGGTACTTTCTTTCTACTGGTTATGAGTCTAATGGGAAAGTATGGTTTATGAGTCTTTATCTGCAGGAAGAGCAAAGGTGGCGAATGATCGATATTAATCATGTTGGAGGATTTCCGGTTAGAGTTTACCTTGATCGATTAGATGGGCCAGGAATTTTTTTTATTGTAGTAGTAAAACGTAACATGGGGCTGTGGTCTAATATGACGTATGTGTCAATATCGACAAGCTGTTCGAAAATTAACTGATTTAAGGTTTTGTTAACAAAGAGAACTGTCGCATGACTTTTGTCGGCTTGGCAGATTGTATTGGCTGGTTTGTTTCTGAGCTTTCGAATATTGTAGAGTTGCTGCAGTTAGAATTAAATATTTTTTTGAAGAAAAATAAGTCCGGATTCTGTTGCAGTAACGAATATTAGCCCTAGAGGCCGTATCGACTGGGGGGAATTGAGGGGAACTTTCTCCTACCCCCCCCCCCCCCCCCAAAGTTGGCAAACAAGTTGTCGAGTTGGCAAACCCGGATAAATGTTCCGTAACGAGGACAAGCTCCGTGAAAATTTGCATAGTTGGCGAAATTGAAAATTGACTTAGCCGTTTTGTTTGCTATATAACCACCATGACTTAAACGTATCATAGATAATGTATAATAAAAACAAAAAATGAACAAAACTGTTGCGCCACCGAGTTTGAAATCGTGATAACAATTAACTTCGCGAAAATCGTACACAGTTGGCAAAATTAAAAACTGAGTTTACCATTTTACTTCCTATAGTTCTTATTCTGTTAGACAGTGCCGCTCAAAAGGGGTTTCAGTGTGAGGCAACTAGTAACTGGTATTTTAGGAGGGTAGAATATCACTGATACATTAATATACCAAAACACAACATCACTGCAAGGATTTAAAACGTTTCTTAGGTAAAGCAGACATATCAACAAACTCTGCAAAAGGACTTCTGCCAAGTTATCGCCGTCTGAAGTTGTGACATCAAATAAAATCTCAAAAAATTAATGCTGAGTTATCTAGTTGATTTACTAGTTCGTCTTCCAGCCCATCAGTGCCTTGGTTTTAGTTACAACAGAAACGTGAACTAAAGACGTACTTCATGAAAACCGGGTACAGTTGGCAAAATCAAAAACCGAGTTGGAAAAATTGAATTAGCTGTTTGCTTTCTGTTGTCCTTTTTCTGTTAACCTATCGCCACTAAATTTAAATTTGTATTAATGCAGAAACAACTACATTTTCCAAATCAAACTTGTTAAAAATTTTAAACAATTTCGAAGGTCCAAAATCTGACGATAAAAGTTCATAAGATCCCATATTAAAGGACAAAAGCGACCCAAAGGCCACGAAATGAGGGAAAAAATGACCCTAAGGGACCGGTAATCATTCATCGCCAGGAAGGCCGGCGAAGATGGGGGCGGGGGTCATGAAGTTTTTGGACCATCTCAAGGAGGCGTCATACATTTTTTTGGTCCCGTCAAAAGGGGATCAAAAACAAACTGACCAACTGGATGAAACAGCCATTTTTGGATGAAACAGCTTCTGGGGGGGCAAGGCCTCCAGACCCCCCATGCTGTGATTGTTTACAAGGTTTTGAAGCTATTAGTACCATTACTGCAAGTATAGGTTTTACAAAGAACTTTGCTGAAAAGCCATGGCACCTGGTTTCTTGGCTTCTTCTGTATTTCAGCTGCTGACTATGTTATGGATGTGGGCATACTAGCGAACAGTGAGTTCATCATACTTCATCATAGTTCATCATACTGGAGAAATTTAGTACCAGTGATCATAACATGGTAGCTTTCAGTGTAAATTTGGAAAAAATTGGCAATCTTGGAACAAATAAAATAAATTACGTACGTAATATAAACTTTACCAAACTACAGAGTGATCTTGCCCTGGTAAATTGGCTTGATATTATTGATACAACTATGAATATCGAATCAATGTGAATGACGTTCCATACAAAACTTCAAACCTTGGTAAACAATAACACTTTTCTTAAAAAACGCTGCATAAATGGAATCTAAAAGCCGCCAAAGAAAGTGACTAAGCTACTAAATCGAAAAAAAAAGCTATGGAGATGCTATAAAAAAAATAAAAGCAACGGGAAACATTATAATGATTATAATAAATGTAGTAAAGAACTCAGAAAACTGGTGAGGGATTTAGAAATAAAAAAAGAACGGAATGTAATTCTTGAGGGTACTACAGCAGCTGTATTTAAGTACCTAAGAAAAAAAATGGGACGTGTTCAACAACTGCCTCCTTTTAAACATAACGGTATTACGATCATTGATGAGTTAAGTAAGGCTAAACTCCTAAATACCATTTTTATTAAAAATTTTACAAACCATTTAGAAAAACCATCACTGATATTAGGAAATATTGAACATTCAACTTCATTTCACTCTTTTGCTCCCACCGCAATAAGAGAGCTAGATGTCATATCTATTCTTCATAAATTTAAAGGTAGTAATTCTATCGGACCTGATGATTTTTCAGCTGCATTTTATAAAAGGTTTGCAGTCGAGCTTAGTGTACCTATGGCTATGATTTTAAATAAATCTCTATTAAGTGGTGAATTACCTACCTGTTGGAGAAAAGCTAGAGTTATTCCTATTTTTAAAAAGGGAAATAGTTCCGATCCCTTAAACTACCGACCCAATTCCCTGACATGTATACCATGTAGGATTGTTGAAAGGGTGATTAAAGACAAAATAATGGTGTACCTAACTACTTATGGCCTCCTAAGTAAAGATCAGTTCGGTTTCTTACCAGGCAAGTCCACTGTTTTACAATTGTTAGGCTGTCTTGATGACTGGGCCACGGCCATGGAAGCCTGTAACCCGGTGGACGTAGTTTTAATCGATTTTGCCAAGGCGTTTGACTCAGTGTCACATTCTCTATTGGTTCTAAAATTGGTCAGATGTGGCATAAATGGTCATACATTGAAATGGATAACAAATTTTCTTACACACAGAATACAACAACTATGTGTTGGAAGCGCTATCTCTGACGAAAGCGCTGTTACGAGTGGTGTCCCCCAAGGCTCTGTCCTGGGGCCTCTTTTATTTCTTATCTATATAAATTACCTTAAAGTGTTAAATCCCAAAATCAAAACCCCAAAATTTGCAGACGATGTGAAGTTATACACTGTTGTTAATAACCCTGTTAATTATGGGGAACTTTCAGCCTCTCTTCTGGAATTTGAGCGGTGGTCGACTGATTGGTGCTTGCCTATATCAGGCCCTAAATGTAAGATTTTCCATATTGGCCAAAAAAACCTGCTAAACGCTTATTTCCTACTTGGTGTGGAATTAGATCATGAAACCATGGTAAAAGATCTGGGTGTTTGGTTTACGTCAGACTTGAAAAGTGGATCACATTGCGACCACATTGCAAAATCTGCTCGGCAGAAATTGGCCATAATTAAACGTTGTTTCACCTCTGGTGATGTGGCAACTTTGGTCTGGGCATTTAAGGTGTTCGTGAGACCAATTCTTGAGTATGCCAGCCCAGTTTGGTCTCCCTACTTGCGAAAGCACATAAAACACGTTGAGTCGGTTCAAAGATCGTTCACTAAGTATTTATCGGGTATGAGAAATAAACCATAT
>JAHWFP010124804.1:7174-67796 GCA_023313725.1 Lithobius niger | reverse complement strand
CATGGTTACAAAGTGTTCACCAATCGTGGCCAACAATACTTGGCCACGTTCTCCTCAATGTAGAAGCCAAACTTGAAGTAGTTAAACCTTATTTAATGCGGAATAATCATGACAAGATTTGGGTTACATTATTACGTTCTTTCTCAACACAAGAATCAAGGGGAATAGAACACCGGGCTCTGAAGCCCTTGACTTATATATGCTCCGGTCAGATCCAGAGCTCCACCGGACAACCAATCAGCTCGTGAGTTCGTTAACCAATCCAGTTCATGGTTGCCACGTTCTCCTGCACGTCCGCTCATGGTTTTGGCGCAAAACCTGAAAGTCCTTGCCGTTGCACAAGTGATTTTGGCGCCAACAAGAGTCAACCACAACACAACAGCACATAGGTAGGTACGAGAGTGAGCCAATGTCCGTTACACAGTCTATATTGGCGAGATTAGCAAAGGAGTAAGAGCACATAACAAGGAACATATGGGAGACACTAGAAGCCAAACCGACACTAAAGGCTTTGCAGTACACCAGATGGACATCTCACACAGAATTAAGTGGGAAGGGACTGAAACGCTACTTGTGTCTAACTCAAGCAAAGATTCGCACCCGAGAGGACTGGAATCCCCGGCCATTCAATACCACGTCTGAGAGAAGGCCGTGCTGATGAATATCCAGGGACCTTCTAATCCAGCAATCCGATTTCTGATGCAGACGAATTTCGAGAATGTCTGAGGAAAAACTGGAAAACCAGCCTTCCAGAAGACAAGAGGCTGAACAGTGAGTGCCACCCTAACACCCTACCTTGTAAATATAGGAGGCAGATCACCTACCTTGTAAATGTTAGAGGCCAATTACCTGCCTTTTAAATATCGACGCCAAGTTTATGCATCAATTTTTAATGAGCTGGGACTAAACTATAGTGTTTTGTGAGCTATGAAATAGTGCCCGAGGAAGATAGCCAGCTTCATTTTTCAACTCCAGCAACACAGACTATCGAAAATTCGCCAAGATTGTGATCATTGTCTTGGATATGTGTTTGGAATTTTGCGTATTGTGCGTCGTGTCTAACGGCTTCTTCATTCCAAAGTAAGCATGTTGACATTTTTGACATCATCACTACACTCCTTGGCCATTGATCTTGTTTCAACCTTAAACAAACAGTCAACACGCTAAATTATTTTGGTCTTGTGTCTTACTGGTGAATATTCTCATCTATGGCCCACCTCGGAAATTAACCATGAACAGCTTTTCTGTAAACATTTCTTTAAATATCCAATACAAATAAAAGTCAAGATGGATAACCAATGGTAGTTGAGATATGTTCTTTAAAGCGTATTATAAAAGTTAGGTTCTTATTATTGAAAACTGCATAGAAATGAAAGGCAAGGTTTTCATATTGCTTTGGCATATCAACTTGTTAGTCAATAACGCTTCGTTTTTACTCCTATTGAGGTGTTTGTTTTGCCCGTCTGCACATTTTGACTGAGGTGTGGAAGTTTTGTGCATGTCACCTGTTGATAGGTACACGCTTTGGCTGACAAGTTAAAACTAAGGCAATAAAAACAGTTTGGATGACTTTGCTCTGAAGATAACCACTGCTGGAAAAAGTTACACACCCCATTGACTACTACTTTATCAATAAATAATATTAAAGCTTACTTTTAGTAGCTGCAGCTTTTCCTGAGGTGTTGTCTCTTCCATGAAGTGTTCAACATTAGAGAGCTGTTGATTGACATCAGCTAGCCACGCCACCGAGCGCTGATGCGAATCAAGGAAGACACGATGGCGTTTTGCTGCTGCACGCAGCTGACGGAGAAGTTCTAGGTGTCGGTTTCGGGCTTCGTCCCAATCGTGGTTGGTTTTCTGAAGCCACTGGAAAGTATTACGATTGTTGTCGGTACGACCTGCTTTTGCTAATTCCCGGTATTCATGATTCACGGTCTCTAATATCAGGAAATATTCTTCTATGGTCTTTTGTAAGACCTGAAGATAGAAAAAAAAAGTGTGGTTTGTATCAACTATGATATGTGCACACAACTATTTTATTTATTTACAAATTTACATCTGAGAAATAATATATGACAACATGCAGAACGACTGGATTAGACATGCCAAATGACAATATCTTATTTAAATCCGATGTACTGCCCAACAGCAAGATTTTCTGGCTCCATCTGATTCATTGAAAACTGTATTCGGTAAATAATACATCTGCAACCAATCTGTCTTTATGTGCTGTTATCCAACATTCTAAACGCATCCACATTGAAGCATCGTGAAGACAATTAAAATGGTGTATCGGGATGTCAAAAACACCCAATACTATAAGTATGGGCAAACTGGATTTACAGTGCTTTACTAGTGCTTACAACTTATCAACGTAATATTTCTGCTGCAAGGATATAAAATGAAAGCTCTTCATAACAATAGTCCATTGGGCAGAACTATATACTACGCTACCCTCTAAAGTGTACACCCCTCCCATTCACATATACACACACACACAAACGGAATCAAGTACCTCTAGCCTTTGAATTTGTTCACGGATGACAACGTAGGTCATATCTTGAATGTTGGGAAGCTGCAGAGCCTGGTTCACTTCAGGAAGCCCTTTTGTTAAGCGATCACGATGGACAAGGAAGTCCTTCCATTTTGGTTTTGTATCTGTCAAGCTGCAACAAAAAAAGTCAAGGCATTAACAATTGCATCAGGGATGATAAAACGTTTCATAGTGATAGCTTTTATACCGAAGTGTAACGAAATCTAAAGTTTTGTTTCTCTTTAAACCCAACTATTTTTTTTGTGTAGGCCTAAAGGAAGAAAAAAATCACTGGTTGCTATGGAATTTGTTATAAAGAGTTTTTACTTTATTAACAAAATATTTGAAAATAACTTTAAATAAAATATTATTATTAGGCCATTTAAAAAAAAAAAGTTGTTTCTCAGGCATCGCCGCACCGCCTAAAAGCCGCCGCACGGACCTTTTTTTTTTCATTTTCCTTGCTATTTACCGCAGCGCTTGCAACAAAAGACGATTACGTGACATTGGACACAAAAAAAAAAACCATCACGAGTACCACACCAACAATAGGGATCAGAGTATATCATTATTACTCTTATTATTACTACTATCTATTATTACTCTTAACTACAGCAATTATTATTGTTGTTGGTGTGACTAAAAAAAAATGTAAAAATAAAAACCGCCCGCATGGAAAAATTTTTTTTTCCACCCGAGAAACAACTTTCTTTTTTAAATGGCCTTATTATTATTATTATCTAACATAATTAAAATCGAACAATGTGTTTATTTATTTGTGTGTCCAACTACTACTCTTGAAATAGTGGCGTCAAAAATTGGAGAAAGTGTTCGGACGAAAGGAAATTACTCCGAATTTCTGTTAGGCGCATTCTTGAATTCAAATTTAGGTCCTACATCCCCAAATTAATGAAAAATGACAGTTTGCAACAATCACACAACAATACATGACGTCAACGATTGTTGACCAAATTTTTTTTCGTGCCAGCTTCGGACTTTTCGGCAACGTCCAGTAACAATTGATAGGCGGCAACATACCAACAAGGAGTAAATGAATTAATTACTGGTTGTTCTCAGTAACAATTAGGAAACACACGCAGCATTGCTCAATATTTTATTATCTGTTTTAAACTTGGAGTGTTGCATCAAGTCACTGTAGGGCTCTTAATAAACAAATTGAAATTGAAGAAAGCGCACAGGTTTCTGTTTGTGGCTAGGTTAAATCTGGGAGAGGGGGAGACAAAGTGAACTTACCAGTGTGGGCGTTTAGTAAGCCGTGGTGGGGGGAGCGAAGCAGGGCTCAAGTCAGCGTTTATAAAGCTTTAAATAGCTGAATTTTATGTAAGACTGACTTTTTTCTTTATCCAAGTCTTTGGGCATGTGCCAGATTCTATTTGTTAGTATACGAATTGCGAGAGGATGTCTCTTCGAGTGAAGTGAGATGGAGCGAGCGAAGCGAGCGATACGACTAGTTATTAACCGTCGTTGCAATTCCGCTGCCTAAAAGCCCAAACGACGATACATTGTTCGCCTACTTCACCACAGTGTTAAAAAAAAATAATCCAATTGGGTACATCGGAGCTGTAATACCGATTGACTTAGGTATTTTGGAACGTATATTTTCGGTTAATTTCAATTAATATAATTTAATATCATATTTTTATTACCTTAATCGATGTTATTGTAGGCATCGTGGCCAAAATCTACGTGAAAATTGTGTTTGTTTACTGAAAATAGCCCTTGGTTTAAACGATCGCATCTCCGGAACGACGCAACGTACAGCCGCCATCTTGGTCGAGTTCGAGAGAAGGGATTACCTTTTCTAGCCCGCGAAAAATGACGTCATGAACTCTTACGTCACTGCCTGTATTCCTCGAATCAAATGTGCCGTTTCCACGGGCTTTGTTCAAACGCTTCGGCATCGCGATCTATCGCGAGCGCTGATTGGTTCGTTCGCGGCACGTGACTCTTCGGCCGTTCACAAGTGACGTAACGCGAAGCGAGTGAAGGTCGCGTCCATTGGGGCTAGCAGGAGTGCGTCGCATTGCGGACAGCCGGTCACAATGGCTGTCCTAAGAGAGTTGGTAGTGGGTAAAATACAAACTTATCAAGGTCATTTTTTAGTATTCCCCAGTTACGCAGCTACTTAGGATTTCGCACTCCAGACTATCCCAGTTGTTTGTAGTTTTAACAGACACTAAGTTCTTTCGGTTACAAGTCGAACATCAGGCTTCGTTATCCTTCAGGCAATGTCCTCGTCTTCCTTCTCGTACACCTTTTAAAAGAAGATTTCGGCCAAAGAACCATGTGTGTGCCTCTTGGCCAAGGCAGTCAATCCCAACATATGACAGTGTTGAGGTCCCTCCCGTGCTGCACCTCGCTTGGGCGGCTGCCCTTGGAGGGCGAAATCAAGACAGTCTGAGCTGGCAGCGATGCGAGAGGACGCAAGACGAGTGTGCTCTCCCGTCCGCCACCACAGTAATGTAACTGAAGAGAAGTGTGGAATAAACCAAGTTGGTTGCCTGAACCGAGAGTTTCGACTGAGTTCAACTGCAGCCTGAAACCCCAGTTGGAGGGGTGAAACCCGACATGTGGTGCCCAAGTAGGGACTCGAACAGAACCTGGAAGGTAAACTTTTTTTTTTTTGGCGAGTCGTTTAGTTCCTCTTCTCTCTGCGTTCTCAAGCAGTTCACTATATGTTTGCAGCCAAGGCAACCAGCACAACTACCAGCAATTGCCCTAAAGGAGTTTGCAGCAGCAGTTGCCCACTGTTTCGAGACGCTTTAAAAAGATGCTTTTAAAGCCTAAAGTCTCATACGCTGACTGAATGTTACAAAGTAAGATAAATTAAAACAAAAAATGGTGAAAAAGGAGGATTACTTACTACTTCTCTCTTTCTGTTACCAACAGTGATATGTTATCTAAACGGCTCTTTAAATCGAGAGAAACTTGACGAACAGCTTCTGCATCTCGCGCTGTGGCGCACGCGTTACAGTTGTCTTGCAAACGTCGGCACAGGTTGAGCACAGATTCAATGCCGGGTCTGTGTTCATTCACATCTTTCATCAAAACCTTTACACAGAAAATTTATTTATCATTATTGCAGCACAGATGTAAGTTAATAGTATCCTTTTTGTGCAGTTTTTTTTTAATTCATACCCTATGTTGCGTAAGCCTTTTAGTCAATTCCTCTAATGACAAATCATGGAAAATAATTGGAGTATTTAGAGATAATTCTGTTTGGTTAAGCCAATCCCTTAGTGATGCTAGTTGGTCATCCAATGCTTGAAGCATGTCCGTGATTTCTTGAAGTGAACTTAACCTTAAAAGAAAAAAAGGGAGAATGAAATGAAATGTTTTTTAACAGAAACAAACAATATTCAGTTATGTATAAAATTTACCCATGATATTGAAATGAAGCTAATAATTTGTAACGTAATTGGATCGAACCTTGCCTGGAATTTTAAGCACATCACTACAAACTTTTGGCTACTTGCTATCGTAAGTTTGCACACTTATCTAAAAACTTAAACTTACTATACTACATACAGAATATAAATACGAAAACAAACAAGGCTACTATGTACGGAATTAAAAACGAGTCGGAGTTAGCTTCCCTAAAAAAAAAGGGCTTGGTTGCTAGGATGGGGGTGTTGGTTTTACACAGAGGAAAAACGTCTTAGCATGAACCAAATTGTCTTTCAACTACGTCAGTGGAAGTGCACATTTTTGGTACATATTTATGTGTGGCTTATTTAAATGTCTTCTACCTTCTTCAGGCAAAGTTCAGCAAGCACGAGACTACAAACTACATGTTCACAATTCAAAATAAGCGCTGTCACTCGTCAAGACTTAGTATTGTCGCTGGTGGCTCCCTCTATTCAAAGGACAACGGGAGAAGGGATTTCCACTTGTTAGTTAGCTTAGATGTTAGCTGCTGCATGAGCAAGTATGAGATTTTATTATGAGAGGACTTAAAAATTGGGACTTATGGGGCAAACCCTGGTGGCCCATGATCCAGAAGACTCCCATTCTTCTAAAGTAAGAAGGAAGCCTAATTGGAAGACGCAGCAAGAATACAAGTAAAAATAAACAATTGTGTGAATGTAAACCATTTTAGACTGTATGTGGATTTGGCCTAACAGCTAATCCAAGGATTCCTTTTTATTTCTTGATGTATAAACATTTGTTGTATCTTAAGCTTTAATTAAAACATGTGTGAATTCATTTACAGCCGCAAGCCAATTTACTGTAAACATTTCGTGTTGGTGTTGTTTTAGACCATGGTTGGCCATAGCAAACCCTGATGTGGACCAAATTTCACTGTACATCGTCAGTTGTCAAATACAGCTAGCATTCTTAATTTGTATGCAGGTATTGAAAGTCTCTGATCTCGTTCTTTCTTTTAAGCTCTTGCTTTCCAAATTCTGTCGGACGTTTGATTTATAAGTAGCCATCAGTTTCACTAACGCTACTTTTTCACTAACGCAACTTTTAACCCTTTAAGGACTGCGTTTGCGCTGAGGTCTCGTAATGAACTTGTAGGAAAAAATTCATAGCGTCTCACCCACTTGAAGTAAGGGAATGAAACCTGTCATTTTTTTCTTTAATGATCTGGCCTTCATATCACATTTTTAGTTTCACTGCAATTGGCTGGAAGTTTTCAATCTGACCAGTAGAAGAGCTGTAAACAATGATCATACAGCGGGCACATTTGGGCACACCCATCCTTAAAGGGTTAATGGGTTGTGAAAAAACGGAGTAGGTTGGATAGGTGGCAAGATGGCAAAGACGGCAGATTTGACATCACGAGTGAGCTTGGCAGCTGCCCAAACTCTGCACACATCCCAATTTGCTGTTGTATACTGGTTCTACTGCCAGAGGGATGAAAACTGCAATAAAACTGATAGTGTTTTTGTTTTAAGATGGAAGATAAGCATGCAAGATTTGATTTTACCATCTTTAATTCAGACAGCTGGGAAAGTGCCTAACACAAAATTTTCACTTGCAAATCTGTTGGCTTGATGTGAATGAATTATTTACTGAGTATGGTAAATAACCTACAAACCAGCCACTTAAACTATTGACTTCATACTACAACTATTTGAAAATTCTTGCCAATAAAGGCTTAAAATGGTACCACGGAATGCCAGAAAAAAAACAGTCAAATGTTAGCAAAAAATTTGAAAAAATACTAGAACTCCACAACAAATGAACAAGGCTAACAGCTTGCAAACACATAATGGTATTAAGTTTGTTGTTATAGTTAAATTTTTAACAAACACAAAAGCAAGTTGGATGGACATCATAACATTTAACCTACACTTAAAATAAATTGTAACAAAATTAGGTTAGGCAGTCTTACCGTTTCTTCCTTAACTCTGTCAACTGTTCCCATTGGTTGGTAGTTTCCTGCAGTTGGCTACCAATAGTTTTTGCTTGTTTCTGGTCACTAGCACCCAACAAGTATTCTCCCAGCTTGGTCAACGACTGGTATTCTGCAGACTTCTGGGTCAGTTCTTCATAATACACCTGCACGTAAAGGTACTTATTACTACTGGACATAGGTACAAAGACGTAGGATAAATTATAGATATGTTATCATTATGTGCCTTAAGAATTTTAGCTGTTCTCTATCGTCTTTAAAAAGGGTCTCAATACTGTTACGTACAATTTTTAAGTAACCATCATTTGTAAATCACAAGACAAATGAATGTTAGACAGCAAACTATGTGCTAGAATAACATACTACAGCAAACATACTATAGCAAACACATTTTACAAATTTACCCTTCGTACATATGGCATAAGATTTGAACTGCTACTAAATTGGTCCCATAACTACGGTACTTTAATAATCAATGTTACCCTATGGCGCTTTAATCAATGTTACTTCAGGTCCAACAAAAAATAACGCAGAAGAAAGTAAAATGAACCCATAACATTTAAAATATTCTGAGAATGGATCAATTGTCAATGCGCTGATCGTAGACATGGCCTTGAAAATCGGCCTGTCTCTCCATACCGGCGACGTGACAGTCCTCATTTCCTACAATTTAATTCTCGTCATCCCCTTGTCTGGCTATCTGAGAACATGATGTGACAGTTCTCACTTCCCAAACCATAATTCTTGTAGTCACTCATGAGCGACCCTCCCACCACCTCTGGCGACAACATTATTGACACTCGTCATTTCTGACTCATGCTTCGTCGTCCCCTCTGAGCAACGAATAATCAAATTACATGGTCAGCCCCTCCGTGGCCTTGTCACAGCGTGGTGACACCTTTACTTTTTTATTGTGCATTTTTTAGGTTTCTCTGGACGCAGCAGCTACACCCGAATTCACTTTATTACAAACTTTTCCTTCCTGCATGGAAGATTTGATCGATACCCAGAGCGACAAATGCCAATGAATAGCCTGGTCGGACGAGCCCCCTTTTGTTGTGCCACTCTAACGAAAAACCAATCAATCTGTCCGGGCAAATTGGCTGGTAGTTTGCGAATTATGCACATTATTTTTCCTTTATCCATATCTTCATTAATAGAAAAACAGGCAGTTGGCTGCTATGAGCCTTGGCTGACATTTCCATCTTAGTTTGCTCGCGTTGTCATGCCAACCGACTAAGAGCCTTTTCAATAAATTCTTGTGGCTCCTAATCAGCGGCGAAGAAATACTATAAATTGTTGCAGTCAATTTCTTGTCGTTCCAGCTTCGTACTGAAAATACATCGTCTACTGAAACAACTAGCGGCGCCGAGGTGGGTTTTTTGTTCCCGGACGAAGCGATGGGAGCGATCATACCACCTTTGTTCAGGTCCGCCGGCCAAGCAATCACAACTACCATATTGGATTGTGCAGAAAAAGCTTGTCATTCAACGAGCTGAGATTTCACTTCACATTGACCCTCCATCCTTAAAGCTTGCATTAATTGTTCAATCCTCATTTCATACGGATCCCCAACCTTAAAGCTTGCATTAATTGTTCAATCCTCACTTCATACTGATGTCCCAACCTTAACGCTTGCATCGATCGTACAATTTCCACTTCATACTTAACCCCAACACTAAAGCTTGCACTGATTGTTCAATCCTCATTTCATACCTATTCCTCAACCTTTTGCAGCAATAAGCTGTACCATTTAAGCTATGTTTTGTTTATATTACAAATATTTTAAAATTTACCATACCGTTTCTAATTTTATAATCATGTCTTCAAGGAAGACTTCTTCGCCTGCTGCCATCTTGTGCTTCATAGCAACCATCCAATCGTCAAGGGCACTCTTCCGTTCGGCAAATGTCGCCCAGCGAGATAATATGGCTTCCAAAATATGCATATGAGAATTTAGTTCATGTTTCATTTCTTGCCACATGTGCCGAAGCAAGCCCACACGATGATGAAGTAGTTTGACGTCGGCAGGAGCAACTGCCTCGAGTAGCTCTTCTTCCTGATCCCGAAGAACATTCAGCTGGGAAGCCATATCGTTTACCCTTTTAATGAGTACCTTAAAACAACGGAAAAAAAAACCATGTCAGTTACAGTGTTAAAGAAAAATTACTGTGCTAATCACACTGCTGCATAACACAACCTTGTACTACTTTTCTTGTTGACTCACCACACAAAGCATTACCGTCATGGTCAACTTACTGTTGCCTATCATTTGGAAATTAGTTCTCATTTAATTTCACTGGTCAAAATACTTTTGTAAAATAATTTCTATAAATAACTCAGAGAAACTACACGTGTTTGCCTAAGAACATAAAAGTGACGATGTGGTTATTTCATAAGCGGTGAAAATACATGAGTGGGTTTACCAGCACACACATTGTGTTGTAGAGCAAACTGTTAAACATGACATATTCGATACAGTATAGTAAAAAAAATTCTTAGCACACAGTTTGATCATTTTTCTAATCTTTCAAGAATCCGCACTAACATAACAATGTTTTACGAGCTTACAACCATAGAAATGCTTATACTTTGTTTAACTCATTTAAACTTAACATTTGGCTCTTGCACCATCCACTTTCATGTTTACCATGAAAATTCATTGTGGCAATAACGAAACAAGTTAAAGACTAAAAAAAAAATACAAAACAAAGATTCTACCTCACAGGTGGCTTTTTCCTGCATAACATCACGAAGTTGAATGGGAAGTTCTCTGGACAGCTGGACCCTAATGTCAGCCAGTTGCTGGTGAAGTTCTGTCACGACATGTTCGACGGTTGTCCAAAGATTCAGTATTCGTTGCAAGAACTGTCGCCAGGTAGCCAAGCCGGCACTGAGGTTGTCTAGTCGCTGATGTAAGCGAATCAGATCTGTTCGTAAAGATGCTGTAGCACGGTTGTCACTGTATTCAATTAGCTGTACTGTTGCAGCTTCCAATGATGCGAGCAGCTCTTCACCCTCATGCATGCTTTGCAAAAGTACCTAAAATAATTGAAACTTCATATTATAAACTTGTAACTTACACAAAGGTATGAAAGCGATGAAAGAAATAGACTTGGGTTGTAGGGATAGACCGAATCCGAATCGGATCTGGAGCTAGATCTTCAAGATTCGGATTAGATTTTGATAAGGCAACATTTTTTAATGTCTAGATAGATGATTATTCAATATTTTCGCTAATTTTTGGCCGATTTCGACATTTCAATATACCCTTCGAAGCGTTTTTCCCCAGCCTTCCAATGGAGATAATTTTAAATGGCTAGCATAAACTGTTCCGAAGTTATAAGGGAAAACCAATAAACAAAATGAGAATGTCTTTAAACTCTATTCAATTTACTACTTTACTCAGCTAGAGAGAAAGTTTAGTAAAATGCAAAGGGCTGAAACAATCAACAAAGGTTTTATTTTGGAATCGTTTAGGATCCGGATCCAATTTGCCAAATCTTGTAAATTATCCGGATCCAATCCAGATTTGGTAAAATTAGATTCGGTCGATCCCTATTGGGTTGACTTGAAAGTGTGTATATCAGGCAACCATTTTATAATGAGCTGACGAAAAAGTAGCGCATGCTGGTTAATAAACCCTCAACATCCCGGTCAAAGGAAGCTGCCACGTACTCATGTATATCAATCTTTTAGAAATGTTGACTCAAGCGGTATGCAAATAGACTAATTTTAATCAGAGTCGAGTTGAGCAGAATTTGCAACAGAAGAGTGAAGTATCAAGCCAAGTTTGAGTGTTTGATTATACCGCTACCAAACCGGTTGAAAAATTTTGCCGATACCGGTACGGATATCCAAAATTGTATGCCTAATTTTTCATCAACGGTGTAGTTTTTTGCAAAGTCCAACAATTATTAAAATAATAAATTTTTTAATAGTAACCAACAGTTAAAACATAGCTAGGAAGATGTGATTTCCAGAGCAAAATGCCGCGTATCGTAATCTCAATCGGTACCAAACTTATCAATATTTCTGCAAAAGTTGTTGATACCGATCCAATCCAGTATCGGTTTCGGGGCAGCCTTAATAATAAGTACGATGGTGCTTAACTGAGTATGAGGGTCAAAGTGTACAAACCATTTTCCTGTTTTAAGGATATAACGTAAACACGATTGAGCTATTAGCTTTTAACTTGCACCATCCGATAAGCTCTTTTTGAGATGATAAGTTTGGTATTGAAATGTCAAAATCGGTCCAAAATTGGTGGAGTTATTGCATTTTCACAGGATTCGAGTTTTTTGAACTTTTGAGAGAAACGAGATGAGTTTTGAGTGCAAGTTGCAAACTTGATTCGGCTCGAATTTTTTGAGTACCACATATCCGTAGTTTAAAACTCACCTCGATCCTATTGAGTATTTTATCCACCTTCTTGATGGGCGTGTGTTTGAGACGGAGTTGAAGCTTCTCCTTTTCAAATGCATTAAGCCAATGAAGGAGTTGGTTGAGGAGCAGACGATGACGCTGCCACAGTTCCAAATGACTAGCCATGTTAGCAAGAGATGTAGATGTGGCCTCAATGGCAGTGTGGTTATCCTTGCCAACAAGTGCTAACTGTCCCCGCAGGTCATGCAGCTGATCATCGGATGCACCTTGCAGCAGTTGTTCAGGATTGGTTAACAATGCTTGCTGGTTTTCCAATAATACTTGATACAGCTATTAAAAACAAATGTGCTGATTAAAAATATTAAACCACTTAAAAAGTTTCATGATTTGTTGTGTTATTGACCCTAAAGTGTTAATTAACAATTTTTCTGACGATTAGTGTTACTTGTACCGAATATTGTTGTGAAGGGTATACATAAGTTTTAGTACACTTCAATTTCAGTACATCAGTCAATTGTAATAACGTTTTACCGATGGCAAACACATAAAAAAATAGAACAAACAAAAAACAGTAACATCTGAGTAACTGTAGTTCGAAAAGACAAATGGTGTATAAACTTACATCGATGGTCTTCTGACGCTGTACTACCGCAGGAAAGCCTTCAAATGGGTTTCTGAGCATCATGTTAGTTTCGTCTACCAATGAACGACAGTTAGAAATTCGATTACGACAGTCGACTGACACAATCAACTGCAGAAGTAGCCACTGGTGGCGCTGCAGCAATTCTGTGTACATCTGCGGCCACGACTGGAGGATGGAAGCAATCTGTTCTTGCTGACTAGGATCTAAATGGATTCTACCACGAATTTCTTTCAGTGAAACCAGATTTGATTCTAGATCACTGAACTGCATTAACAGACTCTGAAAGTAAAAACAAAATATTATTATTTTAAAGATAAAATAAGTTTTTACTTATCCTAAAATACGTAACTTTCAGTTATAGGCTAAATATCGTTTATATTTATGCTCAAAACCTTAAACTCACTTAAAGAATCTTCAATAGCCCACCACCGGTTGGTGTCGCTGCTCACTACCCAACAGGCTTTACCACCCCTCCTTCAGAATTGTCTGTAGAACACATCTGTTCAGCGAGAGCGGGGACGTTGGGAGGGTCGCACTAAAGGTAAGTATTTATCACCTAGAAACACGAAATGAGCTGGCCGAAACCTCGACTTCGCAGCTGTAATGTCTACCCCTAGCCTCGTGAAGATGGAGAGGAATCGCTACTTAGCTGGGTTCTTTAAAGTCTAAACATTCCTTTAGACTTAATAAACCCTCAACATCCCAAAGGTAGCTCTGTTTTTGACCCATCCCCGAAAGTCTGGGATTGGGTTGATGGTCGTTCTATAGAAGCTGGTCAGGTTTTCCTCCAACTCGTGTTTACCAAAGCACCAGTCCTCGGAAAAACCACACCAATTCGGGAAAGGGATTAACGCCCACTCCTTCTGACGCCAGGATGACGTAGTCAGTCTGTTTTAAATGCTGACGACCTCCATCTTGTCGGGAAGACGTGTCAAGCCACTCGAGGAAAAGGACCAACATGGATTAACTCCCAACTGGGACTCATATATGTAGTATACTATGCTCAAGGAGTTCTTCATGGTACGTGCTGTTAATCATCGGTAGCATTCAGTGCTACAATAATGTAAATGTCATCGGTACCATTGCACCCTAGACTTTCGATAATTGAAGGAACTTTTGTAATTTAAACTATACATCTATGTCTGCATGAACTTTTGAGGCTTGACTATTTTGTCAGTCGCTTTTAATTTTAAGCCGTTGCAAAGTTATTGAAAAAACACATCTATACAGGTCAAAATAGTGCCAATTCATGAGGAACCTAATCAGGAGATAGAAATACTGAGGACAACTTGACCTGGACCTTGCTCCACCGATGAATAAAAAGCTTCACCCAGCACGTTTTTCACCACCTGCGTGGCCTGAGAACCGAACTACTTATTTTCCTGCCCTAATGGACAATAAATTGTTCAGTTATAAAAAAAATAAGTACTTACTTTTGCCGTGTTTACTTTGGCCTGTAGAGTAGATCGGTCATTCAGATTTCCGCTATTGTCAGCCAGCGCCTATTGCAAAGAAACGTGTGACACATTAGTTCAGTGTTCGTTGCTGTCTTTAATATCATTCAAGTTTTTACACTTTGTCATCTTGTGTTTTCTTTACACACATGTAAGTACTGTTTCAACCACCAACGGTACATACCTTTTGTACTTGATCTAAGAATTTATCAATGACTTCAATGATAGTTGTACAATTTCTGATTTCTTCAAGTTCGGAATTAATGAGGTCACAATGGTGAGCTATGTCAACTAGCAATGATGACTGCTTCTGAACAAAGAATTCCACTTCTCCAGGAGCGTGAGTTTTAATAGCAACACCTATGTCAGGCTCCGATTGCAGACGCTCGCCTAAACCATGGAGAATATGACAGTCGTTCCCGGAAGATTCAACATCGGCTAGCAACAACTGAGTGAAGAAAAAAAATCACACAGGAATTACAAAATATTTATTGATTGGCTGTTGGAATGTGATCAAAAATAAAATGCAGTCTTAGGTTCCATGTTAGAGTTGTATTCAATTTACTTTTTACAGTGACTGTTTTTACGTGCTTTTAACTATTTTTGTCGACTACCAGATTGAATTAATTCCTTAAGTATTTGCAGAGTTATGTTTTCTAACGTTACCTTGCCAGTGTTTTTAGTTCCTTAAAAATTTGACATGAAAGAGACATTTGTACAACACAAATACCATGTTCGTGCAGCTCTAGATGGCACTAATTCTGTAGCCGCACTCCCATGCGTTAACCTTTTTTAGCTTATTTGAACTCCTTCTGAAGCAATTTTTTTCACGGAAAGGGAAAGAAAAAGTAAAAGTTAGTTGTCTGACTGAAAAAAATAGAACCGAGTTGAGTAGATAAGTTTACTTTTATCATCTTGGTACCACATCCCCCGTAACAAAATCATGGATCCGTCCCTATACCCTAAGCAGGTTTATGTTGCTGTTTGCTTGTCAACTAATTAATAAAGTATACTGCTAACAGTTTCCACATGTTATAGCTTGCTGTTTTTGAATTCTTCACCTTCATGATATGACATAAAGTGAGACATGATAAGGTTAACATTCCTTTAAACCGAAATACAAGATTCCTACCTTGCACTGGTGTAAGTATGCTGTTCTATCTGCACAGGTCAGACTTGTTAATTTTGCCAGCATTCCCTCAAACCTCAGCTCTTGCTCCTCCAACTGTTTGCGCAGCTGCTCGTTTTTGGCGCAATACTGCTGCCATGTCGCAAGTGCTCTTTCCAAGTGAACAAGGCGAGAGGTTAGTAAACGTTGGTTTTCAATCCAACGATGCGAAAATCTTGTTGCAAGCAAAACGGTTGTTTCTGCTACAGCAGGAACGCTGTCTCCAGCCAGCTGTTGAGCACTGGAATTGAGCGACTCCAACAAGGAACCGTGTGTCTTAATATGGGTTAGGAGATCCTACGGAAAAAAATAAAGGAAACATCAATGACAATCAAAGCTTTGCCATTTTGTTAAATCCTAATTTATTGATTAAATCCTATGTGTAATTTGGAATTGAATTACCGCTCAAGCCTTGAAGTAGTTTAACCAGTTCTTGTCCCGAAAGCCACAAAGCCAGCGCTTTTGCACTTTTTTTGTAGCACATTGAAAATATCACTACAGTACAGTGAGTGTTTAAGATAAAACTACACAGTTTTATTTTAGGAACAATTGTATGGAGCTACGATGCCACCAAAAAAGACAATTCGAGGTTGCTAAGGTTTAAACAGGACGGAAAGCCAAATGAGCTCGAAAAGGGTTACATAAATATGAATGCAAACCTACTTATGCTGCTTTTGGACTTAAATGTCAGACAGCCTGAGTGGGAAATTGAACCCTTGACCTTTGAAACCAAATGCTGAGTCCACAATCAGAGTACGGCTGTGTCAGTATGGCGCAGCGGTAGGACCTCTGCATTTGGTTTCAAAGGTGACGGGTTCAATTCCCTGCTTAGGCAGTCTGACATTTCGAATAGCTCGGCTCACAGAGGTCTCACGGACTTGTGGTTGGGCTTAAAATGTGCAACCTCAGCCTCAGCAACCTCGAATTGTCTTTTTTGGTGGCATCATAATTGTAGCTCCATACAATTGTTCCTAAAATAAAACTATGTAGTTTTATCTTAAACACTCACTGTACTGTAGTGATACTTACAGTATTCGCTCAGGCCCAAAAGGCAACGTAAATACGTATGCATTAGTTTTTGTTTAGGTTTAGTTCTGAAAATTTACATAATTTCAGTGAATTCCTTTTGATGGCTGTAAGACAATGCTTTTTTTTTGTCTAAATTTATCTATTTATTTTGCTCACATATGGTTTTAAGATAATGGCATAAGACAGACGAATTCACGATGACCCTTTTATTTTCAGCCTATACAATCAAATTCCAGTGTAGCAAAATAAGTAGTATTTTCTACACTATCCATGCCTGAGTAATACTAATGACAAAGAACTACAGACGGTGTATGTTAGTTTTATTATTACGTGTGACCCATTGCTGTGTTATAAAATAGAACTGTTACTCACCTTCAATTTTTCAATTTGGGACACAAAAGCCTGAATTTCCATGGCTGGTACAGTATACTGGCTAACTACATACTCCATCTCAATAATCTGACGCTGCACACACTCAAGTACATGTTCAAACTTCAGCCATTGTTGCACTCGGGCAGATAAATGAGTGTCGACCAGCTCCAGTTGCACCTGCAGCGAATCCCACTGCTGAACAATCTTCTCAGTCTCTTGGGCGATGTGCTGGGTGAGAGCAGGATGGCGTTCGGAAGCATTTACATGCTTTTCGTAATGGTGGAGATTGTCGACCAATGGACGTTTCGATTCCACTTCGGACTTCATGTTCTGCACAACACACATACAAAATTATTCTCTACACAACAATTCGCTGCAAATTACGCAGGAAGAAAGGGAAATAACAGTGAAATAACAATAACAGCTCAACAGTGAAAATTGTCCACTAATAAAAGTCCATAATAATAAAGGCTTACCGAATCTTAGCTACTTTTAGTATAAGATTTTTGCTGTTGCTCTATTATTTCCCTTCTATTGAAAAATACAGCTGCTATATAAGTAACAATGTGACTTAATAAAGCGTAGACTGGGAACTTCCAACCAGAATGTACAACAGATCCATTATTCAAAGATAGAAGCAAATTTAATCAACTTACATCATGACCAGTTTGGAGACTCAATAATTAAATTCCACCTCCACAATCAGAGTACATAATCCAAACTACAACTAAACATTTCACAAATTATTATACTCTCATTTCAGTTGTGCATTATTTATTTGAAAGGAATTATGGCCAACAGGTGCTTTTCAACATGAACCAGCAATCGGAAATAGGATTGACAATTTTCCAAATTTTTAACGGCAACAGATTTTTACTGATGTGGTTCTCACTTTCTCAAATAACGATTTGGTTGGTACAGTACCCCTCAAAAATATATGGACAAAATCAACAATAGATGTGCTGGACCGGTCTGCTTCTGCGAACAGGACGAGCACTTCCATTGTTCCAAGAAATAGCGATACCAGTACAGCTTATTGCCGAGCGTCGGGTCCAGTTTTGCTTTCTATTGTTTCAAGCGCGTGAACATGGCAACAAAGGTTTGCCCATTTATTTTTGAGCGGTACTGTGCATTCCAACTGCTATAGCCCTACTCACACTCATTCGCACTTTAAAGGTGTTCAGGTTTCTCGAAAAGTGGCAGTAAGAATGCATTTCAATGCTTTGTTATGTCGTTACCTTGTTATCTTTAATAGCTAGCTGAGCTGCTTCTTTGTTTAGTCCAAGAGCATCATGAAGAGTTTTACTTCGCGTCAACATCTGTTCCAGCCATAGCATCAACGGACGGAGGTGCTCATCAAAATCCCTCTGCCTCGAATCTACAGCTTGAAGGGTTGCTAGTCGCGCCGACACACCAGCAACACAATCGCTCCACTGCTCATCCAAAGTCATTGCAGCATCTTTGTCCAATCCCCCATCAGTAATACTTGCATCCTTTAACGGCTGGACCTCGACCAGTGCACCTTTCAGGTCCTAAAAATGCACAAGCAAACAAAGTCATATTTCATTACATTTTCCTATTACAGGATTTTATGCCCATTTCACAAATTTTAAAGATGGAAAGCAACTTCAAACTACTTTCATTTAAATTTAAATTGCTTTAAATTTTGAAGGGAAAATGAGTATGTCAAAAAATAGGGATGAAAATTTGTACACCCAAATCAGTTACAAAACACACACTCACTTATACTGATGTATTTTCATATCAGTACCTGGTAATTCACCAATGCGTCCTGCAATTGCTGCGGCGACTGCAGATCTTCAATTTTGGGAGCTTCTTTTACAGATTCAAGGAAATCTGCTACAAGATCAGGAGAATGAGGAGGTTGCCGAAGAGTATTTTGCAAAGCAGAATCGACGTCTTGTACTTGTTTTTTGATATTTTTGTGAGTTTTTAGCAGATGTTCGGTCTTTTGCTGAAGAGGTTTGGCGTCTAGCACAGATAGCTGCACAAGTTGATCAATTTTAGCTGCGGTATTCTCTAAATTGCATTCTTGTCTGGCACAGCTTACCTTTAAGACCTGAAAAAAAAAAAAAACATTACCATGTCAGGACTGTTTTTGGTAAGATGTAGTAATTCTGTCTTCTGTGGTAGTAGCTTGTAAAACATATGAGGGAGAAGACTACCTCAATTTTATAAGTCTCAAACTGTGATGTGACACAACTGTTTTGTCATTATTTCAAAGACTACAAATCGGTAAATTATGTTCTCAAATCGATGTAAACCAGAGAGGGAGTGAGGATTAGAGAAGTGGCAATGTGCATTCCACCCAATTTTATATCGTGGCAATTATTATAGTGAGCCGTATGGATACACCTATGAGACTAAACTCCCAGGTGAAGAAGAAAACAGACCGAACCGTACAAGCGAAATGAGGGTACAGCTGGCCAAAGTGCACGGAACACAGTGGGCTTATAGGCCCAATGCTTTGTAACATGAATGTGTAGTAAAAGATGTGAAACGAAGGTGACGAGTGACTCGACCAGACAGTTATCTTCACTAAGGCCACGAAAAAAAAATTGTTTGGTTTACGAGCGAGGTTGCAAATTAAAGCACCAGGCAACCAGGCATTTTATTTTATTTTTTATTTTATTTAACTGATCACGTTTCTTCAACAAGTGAAGCTGAAAGCTGAAAACATATGTAGAAAGCCTAAGAAAATATAATATATTGCTAATACATTATTTGTCATCTAATATTCAGTGATTTTTCTAAGTTTTGGCACATAGCTTCTTAGTGGTTTGAGCTAGAGGTTTGAAATTAGCACTATCGAACAGCCCGTTTCGAGCCGGTTAAAATGGTATATTGGAATGTCAAAAACGGTCAAAATTTGGCGGAAATATGATTTTTAGTGGATTGACCAAGATTCAAATAAAAATTTAAGGCGATAATTTAAGGCACCCGCACGCGCCTGTAAACCAAACAATTAACTTTGCGTGGCCTAAACACGGGAGAAATCAAAGAAAGAACATATATATGTATATATTTTAACATATTATTAATAAAAAGACAGGGTAAAAAGTTAGCTTAAATGAATGACTCCAGTTTGACTGAGCAATAATGCTTCGGCCTTTAATCTGTTGATTGCAGGTTCGATTCCACACTCGGGCAGTCTGCCAATTCAAGTCCAAACAGTACAAAACATAGGTTTGTTTGTATTAATACTTATTTTTAAGTGTGAACTGAAACTAAGTTTAAAATATTGATTTACCCAAGACTTTAGCATAAAAACAAACTATTGGGTAAAATAATGATTTCGCATTCATAAAAAAAAAATTAATACAGTCAAATGACATCGCAAAGGATGAAATGCTGGTAATTTATGAGACAAGGCTATTAAAAGCATCTTACCCACAATTTGTTGACGATAGATGGATTTACAGGGTGCTGGCCAGCCACTTCTTTCAAATGCGACTGAATGTAATGTATGTCTTCTCCAGAAGCACGGCACCATTCTTCTGCTTCTTTCTTCGACTTGTCGCACACCTAATTGGAAGAATAAAAACAAACATAAAAAAATTGAAGCTTTTAACAGCCTACAAGCACTCAAAGAATAACTAAATTCCTTAGTCAAAAGCCTTACCTTCCATAACTCTCTGACGTGAACTAGTTTGTGACGATTACCCAACACCAAATCATAAAGAAAATTCCACTTCTCCTGAAGTTTACTAACACGACATTGCAAGTCAGGAGACGGGCTAGATTTCTGCACTTCTTTAACAGTGGAAGAAATTTGTTCAATTTGTGCCCAAGAACTGGACAACTCTGACAACAAATTCTGTAACAGAACAAAGAATTTTACCATGCTAGCTTACAACAACTTATGTGATACCATTTATTGTTATTTCCTAGCAAGTTTTATAACATAAATTAATGAGATTTACGGGGATACTGTCAATTTTAATTTGAATCATGTTGAATTAGCAGCAAACGAAAGAGTTGAGAATCGAGTTGAGTTTGGGTATTTACCGTATATCTTTGAATCTAATCCTTATTTTTTTCTTTAATTTTCAAACCAATAGTTCTGGTGCGGCTTACAATTGTGTGCGGTTTAAAATTGAATCCGAAACATCGTACAGCAGTATTGCTGGTCTGCAGGTAAAGCGCTGTTGCTTCTTTTCTGGGAGCACGATTTTTGCTCCAAAAGTACTTCCGGCTTTCCGTTTTCCAGATTGTGTCGCAAAACCGCTTGCGGTCCATTTTAGTAGCAAAGACAAACTTTCAATCATACAGTATGCTGAAACTAGCAGAAATAGAGCTGCTGGGAAGCATTTAACAGTCGATGAAGCGTGTATTCGTCGGTGGAAGAAGAAAAAAAAGACATAATACACAAATAAATTAAAGAATTTTTAATGTTTATTTAAAAAAATAAACCTAGTCTTTTCTGCAGCTTAGATTCGTAAGAACATTTTTTTCTTGAAAACTCACTTTGAAATAGGGTGTTCGGTTAGATTCATGTGCGGCTTATATATGAAGATATACGGTAGTGAACATATTTTTGTTTGCGAGATCTTTTTTAACTGACCAAGGTATTCTATGTTTACAAAAGGTACACCAGTTTTAACGACGTAGGTAGATAATGGTTTCAGCCACTAAATTGTACTCCTTATAACTGAAAAGACCTCCTCTAGATGATCAATGTTATATTTGAATGCCAAAATTCAGTCTAATATTGGCAAAGTTTTCACATTTATACCTGAACTGAATTTTGGAGTGTGGATTGTAGCCCACAAGCCGAGTTTGAATACAGTGCTTAATGGCTTGGCATGAAATTCGAATATTGCACGATCCTAACAAGGAACACTTATCACCATAATCACTGTCTGGAGAAAGAAAACCAGCCTTTCAAAAGTTTTGCCTTAAGGCTATAATTTTCATTTTTCAGTACTCTGTACATTTAGCAAAATGAAGGTCTCAACCTAAGCTTGCTGTTTAAAACGGGAACTCCATTATCAAAAACGTTAACATACCTTCAGTAGAAAGTTAATTAAATTGTAATATTTGGTGTCAAGGGTATGTTTGTACAGTATTGAGCATTGAATTTTGAACACTTTAAATGTTATACTGAATTTGTTCCTGGTAGACGCTAATGTTTGTGCAAACATCTTTCCATTGTTGAAATAGAACAATGTTGCACTGTTTGAGCAACATAATACTGCACGAAAGAAGAAAATAATAATACTGTGTGTTGAAGGTATTACAAATTCTGTTTAACCGATTTGCTTTAAGCAATTGACTGTCTCTATTGTTTTCAAACTGGTTTAAGTTGGCATTAAGATAGATTCATCAATGAACTAACCTCATGTGACATGATAAGCTGCTCCAGAGAAAGTGGATCAACCGATGACAATGTTGGTACGCAACTTTCGAGGGATGAAATCAGAGCTTCGACAGCTAGTAGTCGTTCTTCCAAATGAATTCGTTGTGTCAAGACATGATCCAACATTTGTCCTTGTTGCGTTGCCTGGTCAACTGCAACCGAGGCACGTAACTGCAACTGTTTGTGCAGTGCGCTGCAGCGTGCCCTCGTGACAGGATCAGCCATCTCGGCCAACGAGTCCAGGACTGCATAATACTGGTGAATGCTGGCAAAAAATTCCTGCACAAAAAACAAAAAATAAGACATCATAAGCGGAATTTTAAATCAAACTAAATTGCTTTACCAGGTTATCACTGAAACAGGTGTAACAACTGAATGGAAGATTTATATTTACGAACTATAAATCAAACTTCAAAAAATGCCACACCTCCTTCACTTGACAAACTGCAACAAACTGCACACAATAATACGGACATTTAACACCCTGAAGGTTTCAGATCAGCACGTGGCTTAAGGAAAGTAGAGTAGTTAAAGGGCAAATTACTTCTTAGAGCACAAAACACAGCAATAATAATTGTGAAGAATGAACTACACTGTGCAACAAAGCCAACAAAGGCGGCCAACGAGACGACGCCACTGGAGAGAGCAACATGGCTAGTAGGTATTATTTTTTTTAATGTTAAATCTCATTTAGCTCTGTTAATTCCATAATTTACATGATTGCACGGTGAAAATCTGGACACATTCAACGATATTATACACTGTTTTGGGCTAACCTTACACGTTTTTTTTTTAAATAATCTAGATCAATGAATAAAAATGGAAATTTTAATTTGTTAAAATTAGTTTTTACTATCATAAAAATACTTACCTCCAGTATACATGCTAAAATCGCTTGATTTGGCTTTTCCCATGCTCAAACAATCAAATTTCTTAAATTTATTGAATTCAATGCCAGTTGCCCACATTTCCCGCTAGGCGTCAGCATCACCGCTGCAGCCGCCTGCCTCCTGGGGAAATCCCCATTAGCTTCAAAAATTCCCCTCAAAAATTTATGTTAGGTTCCATAATCACTGTATTCCTACCTTATGATGAATGGCTTCCTTTTGTAACTGCTCTGTTGTTTGAGCGCCAAAGTCAGACTTCAATTTGATGTCTGCAGCACCGAGAAGTTGATCGAACTCCGCCAGTAATTTTTCATACTGCTCTTGTAACCCTGCAGCTTGAATCAGCCCGTCTTTGTAGCGGCGAACCTACAATTAACAATATGTATACATTATTACAACACTGTCTGCAAAATAAAAATCAAACATAAAAATTGAAGCAGCAAAAAGAAGAAAAAATAAACCGAACTCCTGTAGTCACGGAGTCAGTTTATTTATGAGAAGCGGAATTCCACCAAATGAAATTGAACAAAAACATACATTTTGAGCATGGAAAATCTGGGCCATAACTCATAAGTTGTTTAACGCTCCGCAACACTGCTGTAACAGAAACGTTCTAGCGAGACGGTGGAAGAAATAAGACATCTTTATTGGTTTCTTGTGGTGACTATCTGAAACCTCATAAAGATTACTGCCTTCTAGCCTTAACACAAACCTTAGTCTAACACCTGCAGCAATGCACTCACTGGTTGGCCTTACACTATCAAAAGTTGTGCTACAAGTGGAAAGACATAACTGAAGATAAAATTTAACTCAAAATACATTTAAAATAATTATTAATGTAAAGCTTCCGAATTTAAGTGGTGATTGAAACTAAGGACTGCTAGGCCTTTTTTTCACCTTCGGATGGCAATAATAATATTTTGTTTACAGAAACAAAACTATATCCACGTAAACTTTAAAAGACTTTTGTTTATAGAAACAATGAAAGGTAACTTTTTTTTTAAACATGGCATCAAAAGTCAAAAGTGTCAAAGAATCAATATGTAAAAATGCAATAATCGTACAGATTTACGAGTCAAATACTTCAAAAATGAAATAATAAATAACATTAAAGTGAAATATTATCTTTATTATAATATATGAGGCCGGCTAAAAGGAAAAGGAAGGCCTAAGGAAAACCACTGCTCCCCTTCTCGCGCCCGCATTGAAAATGCACTCTCCTACTCTACCTGCAGCCAAAAAGGAGCCAGGCATGAGTGGTCGATCAATCTGACAAGTCGTCGGGAAGAATGCCGGGAAAATGTCCCAGAAAATATGTCCCGGGAAATGTGACCGGCCCCGTGCATAGCATGGGCTTCCTCTAGTATCTAAATAAAATGACACTAAATTCAAAATTGAAGAGAATGGTTTAACGGTTGAAATGAGATAGAATGCCCCATCCGAGGTATGACGCAAAATAGGAGAAAAAAAAGTGTAGACAACATGGGGATAACAACGAGTAAAGGCAATAGAAATAAGAACCAAAAAAACGGAAAAGCACACAAAAAATAACAAAAAGATAACGACACTAAATCACATACAACACAAACTATTTAAAGTAAGAGGTTTCCAAAATTTAACTGGTGAAAATGGCACGTAAAAGAAAATGAAAAAAAAAATGGCTTTTTAGAGGTAGAAATAGCAAAAGCCTGACCACCTACCATTTTACAACAGTTAACCTGTACGCTGATTCAACTGACAACTCCAGTACATGTTCCATATGCACTCCACACAAGAAACAGAATGGCAATTCAAGTTTAGTCAATACGATCTCGGTGCAAAAGGACAAAGTTCATCTAAATACCGTCTGAGCTCATAAAAATTCTTATCAGACCTTTATGACTCAAGAAAAGCTGATAGTCCTTGAAAAAATAACACAGTCCACCGACAAATAAATTGGCTATTCCTGGCAAGCTTATCCTTGTGTTTTCAAATTGCAAATAAAATGTTTTGACCTTTCCAGTCAAGAACAGCAATGTAATGGTTTGAAATGTAAATCGTTTGTAAAGTTTGTATTTGCTTTTGTGAGTGTGGGAGTAAAGTGGAGCAGTTACGTAGGCCTAACAGTTCAGCAATGACTTTTGAATTTAACAAGTAAACAGATAGGGTGCACAACACTGCTGTGGGAGCAAAATTACTTACTAACTGAAGTGTGTGTATGGGTCGGGGGGGGGGGGGGAGCCACATACCCTGACTAGGATTAAATCCCACACCTTCAGTTTTAACAATTCCCTTGGGATTTAATGTTTATAAATTCAAGTTATAAAAGCCACAAAACATTTGTAGCTAAACTATATCACAAAGATAAAAACGAAAAAGAAGATAAAAATAAATTCAGTATCACAAACAACTGCTAAAGTCATCTTTTGAACTGTAATAAATGGTTAAAAATACTTCGGATGAAAATGCTTCAGAAAAAAATATTATTTACAAAGAAAGCAGACATTAGATCTTCGAAACGAATGACTGGTAAGTGATGAAATCCTAAATATGGAGCCTTACAACTTTCTACAATAGTCAGAAGTCTGTTTGTGCAGTCTGTTTACACAAAAACAAATAACAAAAAAAAATAACAGCACCTTCTCAGCCTTCTGTTCCCAACAGTAGATGGTCATATCGCAGTTAACAACAGCCGGCTTCCAACCGTTTGCTAATATCACAAGTGCCATATGATGTGGCTGTGCTTAGACAGGAAGCCAGACCATAACTAAAAATACCATGGGTAAGGGAGGAAGTGAAGCTTGCAGTGGTGCATTTTCAAATGGGATTTGATACTGGCAGTGTTGTTCAACCACATCCTTATCATTTTGAATGTCAAAGGCCTTTACACAGCAGGCATACTTTCTTTAATTGAACATCTGATATGAATTTTAATATGTTAGTTACTGGTGACCCTACCTCTAAACTGGAATAGTCCAACAGCAAATCCACAACAGGTGTTGCGGTATAGAGCCAGCTTTATTACAGATAGCTGATATGATAACAACAGTTACTGCAGAGACGACCTACATTCAACACTTTGCAGATAACAATAACTGTGGAGGAGCTGCTCTCCAGAAATGATAATGAGAGATTAGTAAGAAAATCGTAGTATCTTCATTCCATATCAAACATGTTTACAATTACAACTAACTCAGCTATTTATTACTATTGCCAGTAACAAATGAACACTGGGATCGTTTCGTCGGCTTCTGATATTACTGAAGTTGTACGGTGGGATTTCCAATTAACAATAATGGTGGAGGAGTTGGTCTCCAGAAATGATAATGAGAGATTAGTGGGAAAATCATAGTATCTTCATTCCATATCAAGCTTGTTTACAATAAAAACAAACTGCACATTTTTATTTATTAATATTTCTAAAGTTGTATGGTAGGAATTTCCAAATGAAATTCCAATTTCATTGATGAGGTATTAAGGAAGACAAACGCAAACACATTTAAAGAAAGGAAATTTGGCTTTTTAAATTGAATTTTTAAATAAGTTTGTATGGCTTTGATCTTTTAATTTGAAGTCTTACTTTGAAATGAAGATTTATCCATGGCAAAAGTGACGCACATTTCAAAGATCAGTTACACTTGTGAGTACTTCCGATTTTACATGTACAGAAGGAAAGGACAAGTTGAGATACGGAGTTACGTACATGTATTTTAGGTTCATATAGTAGGTTAACATTGTATAGCAATTACACAGCTTTTCAGCACCCAAGGTATCAGCCATTCCCCTTGATATCCCTTAAGGACGAGCATGAACTTTTTTTTGTCAAATACATTAATAGTTTAGTTATATCAGGAGTGACATGAAAGGGAGTGTCCGTGATAATATTACCGCAGGCTCCATCTCTCGTTCACGGTTGCGACCCGATGCGGTCAAATTTGGAACGACTGATGGTAGCAATTTTCTCAGATACCACACGGTAAAAACAAAGCTATAAAAGTTTTAACCTAATAGATAGATGTGGAGAAATACCCCTCCGATAACGATTAATTCAGGCATACGGCACCTACGCTTGCAACAGCATTCCGCGAAGCGGCTACTGCAAGCCAAGACCAACTGAGACAGAAATCGTGTGTAAAATGATGCGTTTTAGTGCTGCTCAGGGAAAATAAGATTCTAGCAATGTTCAATCAATTGGCCTGTATCTGAGAAATGAAACAGACAGTTTCTCTCCCAGATGACCTTGTGACGAGAGATGGAATATGAAGCAATAGTTACAACATGAACACTCCCTCGTCCTACGGACATGCATTTATATTTACTCGCTCCTGGTTAAACGTTAAATATTAAAAAAATTAATGTGTTATCACTGCAATGTGTGTACTATTGCAGAAGATACATGCAAGTAGAAACAGTTTTTTTTATGAATTAAGAGATTATTATCCGTCGCAAAAATTATGCCAATTTCAAAGTTCAGTACACTTGCGAGTACATGCGAATATCCGACGAATCAAAAAATTGTTTTTACCCTCTCGTTCATGTTGTTGAAACAGTCCTTAGTTGTCACTCTTTTTTGGCACTACATTGCTGTCATTGGACCAACACATGTTCCAACGACAGTAATGTAGTGCCAAAAAAAAATGACAACTAAGGAAAGCACAAAGAAGACGAACAAGAGTGGAAAAAAAATTTTATGGTTCGTCGAAAATACTGGTTTTTATTTGATAATTTTGATGTAAACATAATACGGAATTCACAAATTTTAAAAATACGAAAATGGAGGAAACTACTTTCAGAGTTTATTGCAATGTTGGACAGCACGTCAATTCATTATAAAAATAACATAAAAAAATACCGAATATATTCACATAACGGACACCAACACTGTCCAGCTAATTTTGAAAAGAAAACTTCACACTGTGCTCTTTTGCTAAAAATTGTCCTGCCCCCAAGGAGGTCTGTGTACGCAACTTATTCTACATGTTCAATAGTTCTCGGGAGTGTTGGCGATGTTAGAACACTTCAGTGTCTTCATCAGGCTTCTGCTGTTATTGGGCTACATTTTGCAAACGGCCTGATGAAGACATTGATGTGTTCTAACATCACCAACACTCCCAAGAACTATTGAACATGTAGAATAAGTAGCACGCACAGACCTCCAAGGGGGCAGGACAATTTTTAGCAAAAAGGCACAGTGTGAAGTTTCCTTTTTGGTAATTATATAGTCAACCGAACTCAAATCACTCAATTTTGATACTGACCGACGCAGATCTTCATCCTCTTCCCATTTCACGCCATAATATCTGTCGGATATGTTTTTTAAGTTCTCCAAACACGTTTTGAAAATGCGTAAAACGATAGTCAGTCATGGCCATGTTACAGGATGCAGAGGAGTAAAAAAACCCGATTTACATCGCAATGAAAGAAATTGAAATTATTTTTCTTCTGCAACACCACAACACAAACATAACCCTGCATACCTAACCTAAACTACCTAACCAAACCCAACCTAACCAACCCAACCTAACAACAAAACCACAGGAAACTGACCAAAAAAAAAAAAAGCAGGAGGCAAAGCGACCAAGGCAGCAGAGTTTGGAACGTTACTTTCCGTTTTCTTGAAATCAGGTTATCCTGCTACTCTGTATCTTGGAACATGGCTGCCGCTATAACATGGCCGGGACTATCGTTTTACGTGTTTTCAGAATGTGTTTGGAGAGCTTAAAAAACATTTCCTACCGAAATTATGGTGTGAAATAGGAAGAGGTGAAGATCTGTGTCGGTCAGTACCAAAGTTGAGTGATTTGGAGTGTTTCGATGAAAAAACACAATAATTTTTTTTTTGGGGGGGGGGGTTTGACAAAATTTTAAGATGCTTTTTAATAGAAAACGTAACCCCCCCCCCCCCAGGAAATTGTGCAGATCTTTTACTTGTCTGCTTACACTTCACAAAGTCTAAATATTCACTAGGACTACAGCAAAAACTCACACAACTATCATGCTATGTGTCCAAATAGAAAACAAAATAAGCTACTACTAAAGGAAGTGTTGTTGAAAGAAGTGTCGTTTCGCCCTTGTCAGTTGTTGGAAGAAGTGAAACCTAAATGTTTCCAAAGAAATGTACGCAAATCTTAGTCTTTTCCTTGTCCCTGTTTATATAGTGTGAGAAACCAGACGAGAGTTTCCCAGTGAGGAATATTTTGGGGAGGGGGGGGGGGGACGGGGGAAGAGGGTAAGGTGGCCCTGTTTACAGTTGACTTATGGGTTGCCAGACTGTTGGACATGCACAACCTATGAACTGTATAAAATAGCATGCTGGGGGTAGGGACTTAGTAGAGTTCGTACATGAAAGAAGCAACTATGAGCCCAGATGAGCTGCTTCCAATTTAGTCGTAGAGTGGTGGGGATGAGAGGCTGACGCAGGAGTTGTAAGAGCCAATCGCACGTGCCAAGAGGACAGGCTGATATGATGCAGAAGGCACAGTGAAACTACCAATTGCACTTTCAGACGGAGCAATGATGAATGGTATCGTTTCAAGATGTTGGCCACGATCACGCAGGCAACCAGTTCTGTTGAAATGGCTACAATCAAGATAGAATGCTGCCCCAGAAACAGAAACTGGCAGAAGGTGGGAATTGAGGTGATTGATACTCTAGTCGCCAAGCCGATAATGCAGTTCAGAGGGTTTCCTGCGTACCCGAAACCAGTAGATGATCACACATTTCACAATACAAGGGGCTGTGCATATATGAACAAGAACTGCATCTTATAAACCATGTGATCAGCCTTGGTACTGTCACCAACCCTACAGAAGTGCTAAGAACTTATAAACCCCTCCATCAAACAAGAAAAGGAAGACGTGGAGGGTGTCCAAATGAATGGAGGAAGGAATGCAAGTAAATGTTCTCTAGATCCACTGAAACACTGGACTTGTAGGTTTAGAATTGCCGAATTGAGGCAAAAAATTTCTTCGGAATTCAACCACAATTAGAAAACCAGCCAGTCTTCCTCGGTACGGTGAACATTGGGCAGAAAAAAAAAACAGCAGTCATTTGACGGCCCTCTTCCGGAGCAGGTTTCTTGGGCCCTGGACCACTAAGGGATGCGACACCACGGATAACATGGATCATTAGCGGGATGGAAATGACCAGAAAAGTGAAAATAACTGCCTTGACCACCATGAGCATAAGCAGCACACAAGTTGACAGACCGCCAGTCCTAGACATGGGGAACAATCTGCCTCCCATAACGCTGGCAAGGGGAACGGAAAAAGCGAGAACCAGTCGCAGATATATGACAGTGTCAGTCAGAACCATGGGTGGGGGTGCACGCCACCTGTTGAGCAGCATAGTTGGCAAACTTGTAAGGACGACACCCTGGAGTAGGAAACTGCTGAAGCTCCGAGTATTATGATTATGACCAGGATCTTTAATGTGATACAGAACAACACCATCCTCCAAACATTTATACCGAAGTGTATATTTTGCCCTGTTGTTAACTTATCTTCCCAGTCCTTTTTAAAATGAAAAAACAGTTCCCACAGCTAGTCTACAGCTTGTGAATGGGAATTCAAGAAAAACATTTTAAGTAGGAAGGATGGAGGGACGTACCAATCGCGCTAAGCTGCATTTGCTCCACATTCTTTCTACCGTTCTTAAAAATTGAAAAACTAGCCCACTTTAGAAAATCTCCAGAGACGTGTAATCATTGGCTACTTCTGGCTTGATTCAAATGCACTAATAAGAAATAGCTGGGCAGTTAGCCTTTATCTGGCTCACTTAAATTGTGACGTCCCATCTGTGCCCGATTTGGGATGGTGACGAATTGAATAATTGGGGAGTCTACACAAGATTGATGAATAGGGTTCAATCAGATTTAGTATCAACAAGCTGATCGGCAACCTGCATGAGACCTGGCCAGTACAACTCACACTCAAGTGAAGGTACCCTTAAGGGCTTTTTATAGAGATGTGTCATAGCTGCAGGCGTTGCAGGAGAGGCCTGGAAAGAATGTTCGACTCAAATGTCCGAGCCCGTCCGTTTAATTCCAAAGTAAATCAGATCGGTATTACAGAAAACAAATTGCCAAAACAACAAAATTACAAAGTGCAGAGAACAAAATTGTCATTTGCATGCAGTGTGGGACGATACACCACTCCTCTACTGTCACACCACTAACTCCCTCACCCTACACAGTCTTGAAGTTGACCCTGTCATACTGTATCTATCACTGGACGAAAGGCGTGCTCTGCATCTAATTTATATTCCAACAATGTAAAGTCTTCATCCGAAGCATTGCCACTTCTACCGAATTGTATTGCTGCACCCAAAGCTGTGAATATTATTTCATTCTTCATCTGTTTCATCTAATGGTTTGTACTAACGGAGTCTGGATTGTTAAGACAGTTTCTAAAACAATAGTCGTTACTGTGAAAATTGTATTTTACCCCTCCTATAGCGAATGCAATACGTCTTTGCCCTCCCTCATTCATACACTTAGGTATAGCTTTTACCAAGTGAGGAGACAGGTTTTTTTCCTCCCAGTTGAACATAGCAATGGTCACGCGTTACTTCAAACTGAACTTATGGATGGATTGACCTGTGGGTGCCAAGATCTTCCCCTTAATACTCAATCAGTAAGCAACCAGGCACTAGCTTATGCATGGGCTAGTAAATGCCAGAGAGAGGCACGCAGGCACGTAGAGACACAAAGACCGTTCCTCTCCTAACCTAACGCAAGACCTGGAAGAGACTTACACAGACCACGAAGACCAACGTCACTCTTACCCTCACGTACCTACTATAACCAACACTATAGGCAACAAAGGGAAAGAATACATCCGTCAGTTAGTAGTCCTTGTAGTAGTCTTGTAGTCCTTTCCAATTTGCAGGTGGCTTAGGTTGTCTTCTTGGCCTGGTGTTGTTCAACGATGGGTCGTCCTGATCAGAGTCATTACCCCCGTCACTGTCCACGTCTTCATCTCAACCCTCTAACCCAACTGTTGCCGCTTGAGTTGTAGTTGAAAGTCGGATGTAGTCCATGTTGCTTGGCCCTCAGTCATTGCTGCGGAGTGTCCTGCTCGTTCGCTTCATTCGCGACGTATGCGCAAGATATGTGACTGGTGATCTCTTCTTTCAAGGCGGTAAGGTGCCTTGTATTTTACTGCCATTTTCGCAGAAAATCCGACTTCGATCTACGATGATTTTTGATTTTCCCTAGTTGACTTTCCTGGAAATCCACAGATCTACGCCGCTTATCATAGACAATCTTAGCTTTCCTTGTCGCCTCCGCTAAAGGAAACTATTCTATAAGGTTGGCCTTTGATTTATATACAATATATATTTTTTATTTTTTTTTAAGTGATGACAAATCCTACTATCTGGGTGCTTTTGTTTTTAGTATTCACCGTAGCATACAATTTTTTTGCACTGTTTATACATTTTAATTGTACAGCATCATTTTGGGCCTTTTAACACTTTTCACACCCTTCCCATGTCCTGCACATTTGGCGATGCCATCGGGGGCCTTGGCAGTCCCTGGCAGGTCTACCTTGGCGTTAAAGCATTCATGTTCCCAAACCTCTTACCATCTCATTCCTTCGCCGTTTTATGTACACTGTATTTACATGTAATTGTGGCTGGCTGTTAGTGACTCCCCAGTCCTTGCCAGACCCGTTGCTATCGCATGTGTTTCTCCATGGCTTCAAGGTTCTGTTTCGCATTCCCCTGTACTGGATTGGTTTGCCGGCTGTTGGAGGATTTCTACAGGATGCCTTGGATCTCTCCCGCGCCACAGATAAATTGGCATTTTCCTTGTGCTTCCGTGTGGTGTTGTCCTCATCACGTATTGTAAGGCTGGGAGCAGATGCCCCCAACATCCTTGCTTCTCACGACCAAAGGCTTGAAGACTCGCTTTCGTTAACCGGTTAGCCCGTTCCATGGCATTAGCCTGTGGGCGATAAACTGTTGTCCTATTGTGGTGTACTCCAGACACTTTTAGCATTTCCTCAAACATTTTCCCCATGAAGGATGCTCCGTTGTCAGAAAGTACATAATATGGTGGTCCAATGTCTGCTACCACTGCTGCAGTCTTCGGCATGGTAAATCTCATGGGTACAAGCCAGACATATTTTGTACAGCAGTCTACCCTGCATAAGATGTACTTGTTTTTTGCGTATGTGAAGTAAATACCAATCATATGCATCGAGAAGTTTGTAATCACTTGCTGAATTTCTCCTGCTTTCCTGGTTTGTGCCACCTTGACAATTTTACACACTGCGCACGATCTAACGCATTTGACTATGTCTGCAAATATCCTTGGCCAATAGGCTGACTGCCTGAGCCGAGTCTTGTGTGTTTCCAAATGACCAGCTTGACGACGATCATGACATCCATGTAAGTATGTATGAGAAAGTGACTTCGGTACATACAGACAAAAGTTTTCGTAAATTCTTCCTTTGTTGGGTGCTGTCGGTTCTTTGTAGTAGAGAATCCCCTCTCCATCGAAGCTGTATCTATACAAAGTTTGCTTTCTCCTTGCCCATTACTTGGCTTGGTGTGAGGAGCACGTTTATTACTTTTACGATTTCGGGGTACTTCCTTTGTTCTGCCTTCAGGTGGTCCTTGCCACGCAGGTAAATTACTGCATCATCTCGAAGACAGAGCATAGAAGACAATTTCCTAGCATTCACAAAGCCCATTCCTGGTAGAGTTTGTAGAAAGTGCATGTTTGCAAGAGCATCAGATGCATCAGCCACAACATTCTGTTTGCCGGACCGGTGTACAACCGTGAAGTCAGAACCGTGCCGTACGTCCCGAGGTCTTGTTGGACAAAACCAAATTGAGCACCTCGTTGTCGCTTATCAACAGTATGTGAGCCCCCTGTACGTAGTGCCCCAGAACTTCTTTCTCAAAGGTTGTCCAGGCCTTCACATTATACCGCAGAGTGCGACTGAAGAGTCAATGACTGTTCTTCAGTCTTCATGCTGCTGCATGACCTTGGTCAGAGGCATTTGACTCGATAAATTTTGTGCTGAAGTCAGGCAGTCTCAAAGCCTTAGAGTTCAAGGGCTTCTCCCTCAGTGGAAGGCTTCTTCGTGCTCTTGTGTCCACTGGAATAGTTCATCTAGGGGACACGCACTTAAACTGACGGTTGCGCCTATAAAAAGAGACTGTAGAAAATACTTTTCTCAAATCGTGTGGTGCACCCGAACAGCTTATCATTGGAGATGGTGGATTCTGCGAACTTACATATTTTTAGACGACTTAGAAGGACCGATCTTGCAAGATTTAAAAAATGTTTTTAATGTGTTTTTGTTTTTAATATGTTGTTATTTTTAATATTTTAAAAACGTTTTTATGTAGATTACAATTGTTCCTATTTTAGTCATATAATTGGTTGTATGTATCTTATTTCTCTTTTATCTAACGTATGAGTATTATCCTTTTAATGCCGGACAGGTGTTAGTGGATCCTAACAGTCCCTTCCTGCTTTCCATTTTCCTCGTTATGGAAATAAATATCTTTACTATTTACTATCTTTCGTGAGTGATTTATACAGTGGGGCCGCTGCCTCTGCAAAGGTTCTTATAAATTTCCTGAAGAATTTCTTGGCTAGTTCTTTAACAAAGCACAGAGTTCTCTGGTCACTTCCAGCCCCTTTGTCGAGACCTTGAGCCTAGGACCGACACTTCTGGCATGCAGAAGTGACACTTGCTCCTCGACGGCAAATCCATCTTTTTCAGAGCCTGGATGTGTTCACGATGATGTGCAAACGAAGGTAGTACAGTCCTGACATGGGTTGCCCAGCGGGATCTGGTTGAAGCCTTGCTCTCCATCCAAGATTGAGACATACTTCGCTCCAGCAAGGAAGTTGACGACCTCGTCCGATCTAGTCATATGGTAACCACCCGTCTTGATCTAAGAGTACAGTTTTCTGTAATCCAACACAGGATGTCTTCTACAGTCTTCTTCTGCTTAAGGGTGAGCCCCCATTCACAGATGGCCTGGTTGATCGGATTGCTAGCTAGCAGCTCATTGATCATCTTGCCAATGCCTTTGAGAATTTGGGGATTCGCCTAATAGATTCGCTGAGCTTGAGGTTTCGGAAGATGTCCTTGTGTTGCTTGAGGAACACATGATGATGATCAAACTGCTCATTTGTCATTCCACTGACTCTTACATCCCAGATGCAGTTTCTACGCTTCAATTCCATCACACTCGTTTGGGTGCTAAACTTGTCCTGTCCCGTCTGTGCTCGGATTTGGGACTGTGATGAATTGAGTATTTGGGGAGTTGATGCATGATTGATGAAGTGGATTTAATCAGACTTAGCATGACGCTCCAGCATGAGCTCAGGCTCCACCTAAGCTGTGTTTAGTTAGTTGCTATACTAAAGCGCATTGAGTGACACAAGAGAGCTTAAATTGTAGTAGCCCAGAAAGAAACTACAAACTTTTTTTGAACTGCTCAGATGTTAAAAATTATACTAAATGAAGGGAAAGGTAGTATAATGGGGAGTTCAGGGTTCGAATCCCTGTTCGGGCGCCAAATATAATGGGGATCCTGGGGCCATTATTCCCGAACACATCAACTGGGTTTATTCCACATCGAAGTAATATTTTATAAACATCACAATCAAACACAGAGTGATTCACACTCACAGTTACACGTCCTGTCTGGCTGACTGACCGCACAAACTGAGCGCGGGAACTACTCCGCCACTTAAGATAACAACGAAGGCTTACGATAACAACAAAAGGCTTACGGTGGTTATAGCAATCATCTTAACAGTAGGATTTTATCATGGTTGTCTTCCACGAGGATGTTACCAAGTCGCTTTCCAAGCTTCTCCTACAATGCCTGCAGCTAGAACGTATCTCTCTGTAAAGCCCCTAAGGCAGGCCTTCCAGTGAACTTTCGAAAATAAGTAGGACAAAGCGAGCAACAATAATAGGAATTATAGTCTGGCCCACGTTTTGCTTATAGTTGCTTTGGTGCACTGCATTTTTTCAGCCCATCTTTCTTTAAGACAGTCTTTTACAGTTCTCAGCATGATGGAGCATTTATGTAATGATATGCACCCTGATGTCATCGGCACATTTTTGAGCGAGATTCCTCGTTCAACATCAGCGTTTCCATGACCTAAAGTGAGGCTGCATTTTACAACTTTCGTTAAGTGAGGTTTCTTCTTGCTTCGGCCTCCTTCAGTTGAAATATTTGCTCCCAGTAAGAGTCACTTCTTGAGTTCAATTTTGCTTCGTTTTTCAACTTTTACAAGTCATCTGAAACATCAGAATCAACTGGGTGACACTTCCATTCATCTATTACCTTGTCTGTTTCAACTGGCAAGGGATGCCTCACCATTTAAGTATCTGCTGAAGGGTTTGTTGCAGAGTTTTGCCTTCTTTGTGACCCATCAAGGCTCTGAGGGTTCTTTGAAATGGGATTCTTTAAAGCAATATTGCCAGTTTCTTGTACGCTACCGTGAAGAAGTTGCATGCATTCGTACATCATATGCACTTAAGTGGTCCAAGACACTCCAATTTTTTGAAGTAGTGGCTTTTCTCTGTTTCAGAACCAATTTAAAGTTTTTCGTTTTGCAAGAGATTTTTTTCTTCACTTACATTATTTATTGACATGAGATCACTACCTGTGACACACTCCATAAGTTCTGGTTTCATAAATTGCCTTACACATTGCAATACAAGATCATTTAGTTTGTTTATAAAATATGTGCACCAAAGTAACTGATTCTTTCTGTAAGAGCGTCGTCATAAAATTACTGAAGAATTTACAGCAGATATCGGAAACTGCATTATTGGAAAAGTAGAAACCTTGAGCACTGTAATAATTCTCCTGTGACAATCTGATTGGTTTAGATTTGTTAGTTCAGATTGTATTTTGGACTGTGTCTGTACTGAACTTTGCAAACTTCAGCATATGATGCATTTTAAACTTTTTTAAAGTAGGAAAAGTAGGACATTCACCAAAAAAGTAGGAAAAGTCGCACAACTGGAAGGCCTGCTAAGGCTACCCAGATACCTCCCCACTATGTGTCTGGGTGGCAACGTGACATGAACTTCTGGCAGAGGCCGAACAGCTTGGAAACCTCGTCCATCAGCGTGTGGGAAGGAGTCCTACCGCCTCTTTTCACATAAGCCACAGCCGTGGTGTTGTAGAACATCACATCAATTATCTTCCATTTCACAAGCGAGGATCAGATTTGGATAGTGTGGCCACTTGTCCTGAACTCTAGGGTGCTGATGTGGAGGGCTCCCTCCTCCGGCGACCACGTGTCCGTGTAAACATCCAGATGTGCACCCCATCCTGACGTCGAGCCGTCTGTGAAAAGAAAGAGATCGGGGATGGTGGGGGGGGGGGGAGGAGCTTGCAGCCAACAGTGAAAAGATTGACATGACATGTTGAATAAGGGAACTTCATCGTCCCATGAACGCTGAGGAAACTAATCAATCTTCCTGAACCAGTGCACGGGTCTGGTCCTCCAGGCACCCAGACACACAAGTGTTCTGCGTGAATCCATCTGTCAGATGACCGCTCCTAGTGCCTGGCAGACATCGAAGTCATGTGGCAGAGACCACTCAACGATGAGATCAATTTCTGGACCTGTTCTGGGATGGGCATATTAGGAAAATGTGCAAGTCGAATTCGGCGCCCAGAAACACGAAGGATTGTGCCAGGAGGAATCGGGACTTCGCAGCATTGGCTCCCAGTCACAACCGAGCGAAGAGGGAGATGCAAAACTGGAAATTTTGTCAAAGAGCCCGAGATCAAAGAATGCAAATCAGCCAGTCACCCAGGTAAGCGTGGGAGGGTACACGACAGCGATGAAGAAACCCAACGACATAACGAAGAACGGACATAAAACGTGCGGTGTCATGCTTGGCCCAAGGGGGGGGGGGGTCACTTCGAAATTATATGTACGGCCTCCCAAACGGAACCGGAACAGTAATAGAGGACGGGGCGCAGCGGTATGTGAAGGTACACGTTCTCGAAGTCAACTGAAACAGCAAATTCTCCATACCAGAAGGGCTGCTGAAGATTGAAGATTAAGCGTGTGCCCCCGTTCTTCTTGGGAATCACCCATGCAGGGCGGTAAAAGCCCCGAGTGTTGGGAGAGAGGCGAATAGTATCTTTATCGAGCAGTTTGAGAACCTCCACTCTGGGCAACTTGTTTGGGGGAATGTTTGGTAGCCATGGTGGTGGACCTAGAGTAGGTGATGGGAAGGTGATGACGTGGGCTATGTAGCCGTGTTTGATGACGGATAAAACAAATATATCTGACGTGATGGCTCCCTTCCCATTCCTTCATGTGGTGCTTTGCCTGGCCTCCACTGTCCGGTGATTGGGGCAGGGCTTCCTCCTACTGAGTCAGGAGCGGGACCGGATGGATCCTCTACCTCACATCCCCTATAAGTTCCTCTGCCTGGGCGAATGCCATTACCGCCACGACTTTGGACGAAGTATTAACGCCTATTGTCTGACCTGTTGTAGGTAGTCCACACTCCCTTTATATGGCTGCTGGCATTGTCCCATCCCCTGTTCTTCACCCGCTGGCCGGGGAAAGTGGGGACCAAGTTGCGATCTGAAAGGGCCCTCTATGAAACAGATCACTTTATTCTTGGCCTGGGGGTTACCCGAGCTGCTAGCTACGGAGCTGGAAGAGGCTTGACTATATCCCAAAGATAGGGGCCAAATCTAGCAGATGACCATTAAAGATCTTGGAGGAGGAATAACGGGAAGGAGATAAAAACAACCAACGGTGTCTGTCGTAATGTTTGTAGCAGATTCCAGGTACGTGTCATGACACCGAAGGATCATGTTCAGTAAGACCGGTTAGCCCCAATTGAAGACGACGCACATTTTGTAAGTTGGAGGAAGTCTTCTAGCATGGTGTCAATCCTAGCCTTGACTGGTTCAGCCATGTACGCCCGCAAGGCAGCGGCGGATGCAGAATACGCCAAATCAGTGTAGGACACAGTCGTAAGGCTCCATTGAAGCAACAGTTCATCTTCTGCATGGCTAGGAGGGATCTTCATAAACGCAGGCCCTGCAAGGCAAGAGTCAAGTTCCATACTGGCGTTCTATGTTATATACTGGGCTTCTTGGAAGGTCCGATAACAAGTTCCCTTCGGGGCTCCACAACCATGTTGAAAAAGTCCCGCTTCTTCACCTTACGAAGCGAAAGCGGCTCACCCACGGTAAGGGATTGTTCACCCACACGTAAAAGACCAAGACCTTCCAAGTCCAAAAGTTGCTGAAATAACACCTGCGACTGAAGGAGGTGATGGGAAAAAGGAATTCACAAAAGTGGTGCCGTGGAAGGGGGAGGGCTCTGTTAACCGTGGGCACAGGTTTCTCATTGCAGAACGTGTTGGGCAAGTTGTGGCATGATAAACTGTGGAAAAAATCTTTTGAGGGATGAATAAGTTTCTCTCCCCATAAACATCGGAATCAAGTGACTTGCCATCATTATTCATATGAAAAGGTCCCACGGCACCAGACCATCAAAAGCCCCAATGTGGGGGATGCCGTCGACATTGTAAGGGTACTTGTAGTCATAGTACGGATCTGGCTGATGTGGTGGATGTGGGGGTGTATGGGAGCTCTGTTTAACAGGCAATCTTGAATCATGGGGTACGTGCAGAGCATAGCCTACTCTTTGTGCATCGTTGCAACATGTAGTGTTGCACGGTATTAAGTTTTTGCAGGACGGTACGGTACGATTCTGAAAACGGCGGTCTACGGTAATATCACGGTAATTTAGGAAATAATTTTGCGCTATTATCCACGCACAACAGAATCAAATGTGGCTCTTTACATTTATTTGTTCACTAATAGCGGAACTTCGCTTTCTTCTTGATTGGACGCCATGACATCGACAACACAAACACGCTCAGACATGCTTGTTACTGAAGAGCTGCTCCCCCACCCCACACCCCCGTCCGCAATGTGGACACTTCCTCTGCCTAGCAGTGGGATCGGATTTCACTCGCTCGTGCAAATTTCACACCTCCGTATCGGCGCTTACTTATACAAATTTAATTAAAAAGATTGCTGCCACCCAAAACAAAATGAGGGAAAAGCTGATTCGTTAATGCTCGTCAGAACCATAATCACGGTAATACTGCTGCTACGGTAATACCGTGGTGCTAAAAAAAGGAACGATATTGATACCGTAATTTTTTTTTACCGTCAATACCGTGAGTACCGATTTATCGTGCAACACTAGCAACATGTTGATGAATGACCACTGCTATTGCTAGACACCTGGCGAGTGGTGACATCGCTTTACCAAAATGTGGTGACATCGTTTTCAAATGCATGTGCTGCTCGGATTTTGCCCATCGGGTGAACCAAATCCGAACTTGATGTTCATCCCCTTTGAATTTTGCCCAACGAGTGAACTACGCCTAAAAGCGTGATCAGATGAACAGTGTTCAAAGTGAGGTTTCGCCCACTGCATGGACTACTTTCGAATGTGACAGATGAGCCATCACATCAGTAACATCCGACACTTCTATAAGGTGCGCCCACTGGGTGAACTACACTAGAATGTGCCTAACGGTGTTATTCCCTTTAGATGGCAATTTGTCTTTTCTATTAGCATCAATTCCATCATGCTTACGTTTATGTTGACATTTGGAAGGCTACGGTGTGTACTTTGCTACAGTCTCGATGGACCTTGGCGATCATGCGTCGCTTGCCGGCAACAACAACGTCATCCCCCGGTGACCTAGTGAACTGGGGCAAAGATGCACCAACCAGCGGATCCACTTGATGGTGCAGTACGGACGAAGACACATGAAATAGAAGGGCACCCCAAGCGAGGGGGGAATATCCGGAATAATAGACGAAGAAGACACTGACAGGGAAGTGCACTATGTGGAATGCGAACTGTGCCCCGGCAGATGGTTGGGAGGGATCGGGCCGATGCATACGGTCGTTGTTTGTAGTATAATTTTTTTGCATCTGAGCAATTCAAAAAAAGTTTGTAGTTTCTTTCTGGGCTACTACAATTTAAGCTCTCCTCTGTCACTAGATGCACTTTAGCATAGCAACTAACTAAACACAGCTTAGGTGGAGCCTGAGCTCATGCTGGAGCGTCATGCTAAATCTGATTAAATCCACTTCATCAGACACAGTCACCATATTGGATTGTCCTTTGTTAAGTGTTGACTTTACAATTTCTGTAACTTAACCTGCAAATGTAGACATAAGCGACAGAATTTCACCTAACAGAGTACCCACAGCAACACTAATAAAATTTTACGTCTTCTGGAATGGCAATAACAGGCAACGAAATGAGTGACGCAACAACGGGTGGGGGCAACAGCAGGTGGGGAAAACAGCCGATGGAGGGAAGCAGACGGCGGGGGCAACAGCGGGCGGGAACAACATCGGTGGTGTAACCTGAACGGGAGTTAAAATTAGGGTCTAGGTTTAATAAAACCTAACACACTGGAGACAAGCTTATTATCAAACAAACTAGCACAAGCATCTGATGAAGTGAAATCTTTGTTTCGTCTGGGTACAGATTTTTTAGCCTTTTATCTGATCTGTCTGACGCCATGTTCACATAATATTCCTAATTTCCAACTCGGAAAGAAGTAGGTAAATATCGCAGGGGCTTGCCTAAGCCTACATGTCCTATACTTGCAACATTCGGTACAGAAGAGCTAGTCCATGGGGTTTTCTGGTGAGAGCACACTCCTGACACGGTTTTCGAAAACATCAAATCTTTTATCAAAGTTGCAGTTACCTCCACAGTGGCAGTCGAACGCATTACATCCATTGGCACATTCATGTCGGCTTTTATAGCCCTTCCATGAAATTACCATCTGTAGGTTGCTTTCTGGCAACGGCATGTTATCGCCAAACGAGAATGAATCCGAAGGAGAAATCACTGCATCGGTCGTCACGGTAACAGCTGAACGATCTGCTGAGCAGAGGGATTCCACGAATGTTGAGCAATAGTCTCTTCAGATAAGAACACAATTGGAGCATTCACATCTTTACTCAAGGCCTGCAACTGAAAGTCAAGCGGCGTTTTGGCAGTCGACGCACTGGAACCGGGTGTCCCTAAACTACTTCGACGCTCCTCACTAAGTTTCAGTAGGTCCGTTTTTCGCCAGCACTTCAAAATGTTTTTAACGGATGTAACCACGTAGTTCGCAAATTTCACATTATGTTTCCTGAACATTACGCTTCCTGCAGTTCCTGCCCGCTGAATGCAGATCGATGGGTGTTTTCTTGCAGGTTCAAATCGGGAAAACTTTCCCAGAGGTTATCAGTTTGCTCAACTTGATTGCGTCCGCTATCTTGGTGACGTTTTGCCTGGGCGTATCGGTGTATTGGCTTATAAAAAAAATAAATAGCAAGACTAGCAGCCGTGTGTTGATGGCACGGGTGCTCGAAGTGAAGTGAAATGACAAGCACTATAACAGTGTTATAAAGGAGGTGCCTTGCACGACCCTAGTGGAGGATTAGCTAAACTAATCACACTGAGATTGAAAATGGATAGAGTTTTAAAACTGCGCCGGGCATTTTAAATAGCAAATCAGGTGACTTTAACACATCTTAAAGGTTAGTATTTTGCAGATAGTACGAATGACAATTTTTGACAGGTACCTGAGTGTTCCATAGGCCCCCTATAGATTAAGGCCCCTACACAGGCACATTTGTCAGCGTATACACTAAGTCAGTTCAGATTGGCATAACCCTTAAAATTGTCATCATTTGGTGTATGCTTTTCTAAGCGACATTCTTCTCACAATCTAGGCTGTAAAAATTGTCGGCGGCTACAATCGTTAACACAACTAACTGCATTTGGAGGTGTCATTGCATCATTTGGTTCGCAATGTAACACTTTACATTAACACAAAAGACAGACTGAAACACAGAAATATGCTTACGAAAGGCAGAAGTTTTCCTCACTAAGACGAAGCGTCGATCCAGGCCCAGCGAACAAAGCAGATACACTTTTAATACGACGCGCGCCTGTCGGCGTATCGATGTCATCCCTAACTGGACGAAGCAGCGTTGAAGCATAAGCCAAAAAATTACGGCAACAACAACAAGCACCAGCAACCGACAAAGAAGAAACGTGCAAAGGGGCAAATCGACGAACAGGCCTAGAACAGGAGCCTATATGAGAAGCATTAGGCCTAGGATTGGCCACAGCAACTATCTCCCATTGATGAACCTATGGCGATGGTGGCCGCGATGGAACTGGGTGGCCGCCATCTTGGCAAGAGCAGCATCCTATAGTGAAGGAACATGCGCGATGCCACAACAAGGCCGGGAAAACATGTGCGACCACGGCAGACTCGTTGAAACCATAGCAACAAAATATTACCCAACAACTTCAACGAACTCCTGGCGGCATGACCGGGAACAAAACGGGAGTACAGGGCCTTTGACACATCTGTTTCAAGCAGAATGGTAAGGGCAAAAATCACACGGTGATCCAGGATGTAAACGACAATCCCAACTCACAACACCAACAACAGCGGCAGACTTGATGGCGCTAGCCGTGCCGTAGGTACAAATATTCGGCCGACAACGTGCCATATTAACACTACCACACCCGTTCCAAGTAGAACAGTAAAGACACAAATGACACTGTCATCAACGAATCAACGACGTATTCCTACTCACAACGCTTACGGAAACCTCTTAAAAGTGAAACTTTAAGGTCTTTATCATTGAGCATTTTAAAACTAAAGGTTAGTATTTTCGGTTAGTAGTGAAAAATTATCTTGCTACTGCTACTTCATTGTATAATGAAGATCACCTGACCGTTAATACAGGGTTCAGACAATTTTTAAATTCTCAATTTCCCTGACATTCAATGGCAATTTCCAGGTGTTTACAAGACGTTTAGTTAGGGAAACAGGCAGTAGCTAATGTTTTTATTAATATTTGTACGAAATCCAATAAAATAGCTGTTTAGAGACTAGTCTAGACAGGACTAAGCGCATTTTCATCACAGAAATTGGTACTAGCCTAAGATTTGGTGTCACTAAAATATCAAAGCACAAATTCAAATATTTGCTATTAGCCTAGGATACTGTTTCTGATCTACTAATTCAATGGAACTTACAGATCAGAAACAAAGACATTTTTTCAATTTTCCCTGTCTTTTCCCTGATTTCAAACAAATTCTTGTTTTTCCTGGAATTTCCCTGATATTTTGGCACTATTTTCATTTTCCCTGAGATGTCCAGGTTCTCCAGGTTTTTCAGGTTTTGCCTGAACCCTGTAGTAGTTTGATGCTATGTCAACGACCTATACCAGAAACAACAGTATTTCTTCAGCAACGATTACCATTTGTCCTGTTCTGAGTTGATTTTCTGACCCAACTGGTGATTTACTTGCGATAGCTGTATAACTGGAACTTGTTTTCTGTTTTTTAGGTTATATTCACCATCTTGGTAACGATATTGATTTATTGGCTGATCATTATTAGTTGACGACCGACGTGGATTTTCAGTAGCTCATCTTCATTTTCCATGCCCAAATAATTTCTGAAATTTGTTTGTTTTTGTTTTTAATTAATTTCTTTGAGCCGTAAGTCAACTGAAGCAATTTCATGCTTGAGTGGCTGAACCGGCTCAGTTTTGAACATTACCAGACTTTTTTGAGAAGAAATATTTGGTAAAAGGAAGGGCATACCCAGGGATTTGAACCAGGAAACCTCCGATCATCGTAGGGGCCAAAAGATTGTCCACAATTGGCTAAAATAAGTTCCAATAGCAGCTGAAGGAACATGGTAGCCTCTCACGCTACCCTGGCCGGCAGTCCAGGAAGGGACTTTGCCAAGGTTCCCTTACCGGGGTTCGAACAGATAAACCTCCAGAAACCATTGCTGAGCTCTCTCACTGCTTAGCCACGATGTTCTGCTCAGCCACGACGGTTAATTCAGCCAAATGTAGCAGTGGTAGCCATTTGGACAATTACAAAAATTTAACACCACTCAACATAATTAGTCATGGTGACATTTCAATTCTCATTTTGTTAAGTCTTCTAAAGGTTAAGCCTAATCAACCAATAACGAAACCTACCTGTTGATGAAGTTTGGACAACGATAGCTCCGTCGGAGACAAGGCTGGCTTTGACCCGAGTCCTGGATGTTGCTGCAACAATACTTCGCCAGTATGGCGCAATTCTAACAAACGCTTCTTGCAATTCACTAACTCGTAATCCAATGCCTGCAAATAAAGGGCAGAGAGAGACCATTTAAAATTGAATAGTAAGCCATAATATTACAGTTAGTCCGGTAACGACTGATGCATTATTGCCATTTTTTTTTTTAAATAAAAGATCATTAACATTTATTTACCTCTGTGATTTCAAGCTGTTCCGTCACGGGACTGTTCTGCTGGCATATTTTTGTGAACCGTTCTGTTATTTCGATAAGTACCGTTTCGCAGATTTGCACCTCTTCCTGTAAATAAGAATAATCGTGCAAAATTAGACTGCTGTCTACCATATTATGAAAACTAATGATAGTACAATAATTAAGTAACCACTTAATAAGAATTCCAGTATTTTTAAACCAAAACAGCACTTAAAAGTAAGAAGAACATAATTCTGTGCGAAGGAGGCAGAGACACTTGAGAGAGCTGTGTACGTGACGCACTGCTCAGAGCAAACCATCCGGCAATTGAGACTGCGTAGGAAAAGGTAATGGAAGACGGTTACCCACAAACTGCTGCCCAAAATTACACCAACTGACTGCAATCGATGTATTTTTGGACTGAGTGCTGGGACCACAACCAGCCCTGTGAAACGATTTTCCTAGACTTCAGCAAGGCTTTCGAATCCATCTCCCATGGTTGCTTATCATTATCAAGAAACTTGTGAACATAGGCGTTGTCGGCAAAACCATTCGCTGGATCACTGCCTTCTTGCGGGGACGTAAACAGTGTGTACTTGTGAACGGGAAACTCTCAGAGTAGACGTCTGTTACCAGCAGTGTTCGTCAGGGAACCTTTTAGAAAAATTAAACTTTTACCACAAGCACCAGACTTTTTAATGTCCACTTGAACTTTCGGTGAAAATAGGGCTGTTTACCATCATCAGAAGCTAAACTACATCAATAAAAACGGTCACATTACGACGCACAAACAGCCAACTTGAAAAAACTGTGCCATTCGGCCTAACCGCTCAGTTCAAGTTGGCTGTTTGTGCGTCGTTATGTGACCGTTTTTGTTGATGTAATTTAGCTTCTGATGATGGTGAACGACCATATTTTCACTGAAAATTCAAATGGACATTAAAAAGTGAGGTGTTTGTGGTAAAGTGTAACCTTTCTAAAATATTTTCGACAAAGTGCCACAGTAATCGCCACTTGCCGATTTTTTCCGTCCTCAGGGAATGGTTCTTGATTCTCTCTTTTTTCTGGTATTCGTCAACGACCTCCCAGATGTAGATTGTAGTCAATCGCGTCTGCAATCTGTTCATATGTGGCTCCTAAAAAAAAAAGTCCTTCGGGTCTCAGGAGGTTAAACCCCTGGTGTCATCCTCGCATATAATATGAAGGTAGGCTAGCAAGGAAACCACCAAAAGACCAAACATGACCCTTGGCAGATCGAATCAAGAAACGCTTTCGCTTCTTAAAGGACCAAAGCTTCTGACTTCTCTACACTACGTTCGTGAGATCTCACCACGACTACTGTGTCCATGCTCGGTGCCCTTACTTGGCCAAGGACATCGGCATCCTTGAATTCGTTCAACGCAGAGCCACGAAGATGCTCCCATTACCAGGCACCTACCATACGAGAAATGTCTGATCAAATTTAATGGCTGGAAGAACCAGAAAGGATATGTTCGAGATCTTCAAGATCATCTATGGTTTCGACTCGCTGGACCCTACTTGCTTCTTTTCATAAACTAACTGCCCTATGAGTAGAGGTCACCACCTAAACCTTCAGATCAACGTTGCAAAACTCTTGTGTGAAAAGAAAAAAACTTCAACAATGGCAACGCGCCTTTGGTACTCGGGCTGCCTCATAACTCCTTCTCCCCCATTTGCGCCACAAGAACTAAGGTTTCTCGGCCAACGTACCCAGTATGTAATGTTATGTTAGGGTTACGAAGCACGGTAAAAAAATTTGTTGTCGATGGTTATATTTTTCTATGTGGTTACGAAGCACAGAATACTACTACTATTTTACAACGTATGCTTACCAAATACAGTTGCCACTGTTGTCTGACAGTTATAACTTGCTGCTGAGTTTGTGCAGTGGATGATGTTACTGTATCAATCTGCTGCTCAATCTTATGCATTGCTTCCTGGATACAAGTACGGGCTGGCAATGAGAGAAGCTGTTCATGTTCCAACGAAATGCGGGACAGAGCAGTAAACTGCGTCAAAATGGTCCGCAGTTCTTGCTGAATGAACTGCAAGAAAACAATCAAAATTAGAGACGCTTACAAGTTTACTACACACATTCATGAAGGTATAAGTGGAAACAATCTGGGCTGATTTTATGGAGATTGCTTTAGATTGGTGAGGGGTTAATTTTCCTTAAAAATGAACCGATCAGTACTTGACTTTTATCGTTAATGGACTTTAACATACCAAATACCACAAAATACCAGTTAATCTGGTTAATTTAGGTTTCTATTGCTTTAATGAAAATATACATTACCTTATTCTAGCATTCTACTTCTCTCAATATTGTTTCAATTAGAAAACAATCGAAGATTTCTTTCCGGGCCGCCACCCTCTGTGCAGGTATCTGGGCAACCTCCATCATATAAAAGCCTGAGCGGGGCGATCCGTCTCATTTTTTCTACCTCATTGTGACTTGATGGCCGGGAAGGGGAGGATGGTGGGAAGAAGGTAACATATATTTTCATTAAAGCAATAGAAACCAAAATTAACCAGATTAGCTGGTATTTTGGGGTTTCTAGTTACTATGAAAATATCCATTACCATATTTTAGCATTCCACAGACCTTGTCAAAGGCGGCGGGCGCCATCATGACTAGGTCCCCTAGGGTAGTGGCCGGATCCCCACAAATTGATTTGACATAAGTCTGCAGGGGGGGGGGGGGTCATACCATGTGCCGGGCACCGATGAAAGGCCCCACACGGTAGAGTCTGTTGGCGTGGTGCGACATATCACGCAGGTAATGCGAAAAAAAGCCGGACGGGTGCCGCCAGGAAGCAGCCTCCATGATTTCGGAGACCGGGGTAATGCTGTGAAGAGCCCAGGACGTACAGATGGCCCGTAGTTCATGTTCAGCAACCCGGATACCTTGATCCAAGTGGATATCATCCTCGAATGTTTCTCCAGTCCTTGCTGTAAATGGGACAAAAAGCTGAGTACGTCCTCGACGGATCGGTTTGCATGCCTTGAGGTAGAAGAGTAAGGATGTGACAGGACATGAGGCTCATTCCTGGTCATTGCCCAAAATGTTGGAAAGTGCGGGAATGATAAAAAGTTTGGACCGCTCGGATGGTTTCTGAGTTTTGGCCCGGAAAGAGGCTCGAGGAGTGAGCGTGACACCAGAGTAGTTGTCTAAGAAGACACAATCGTAGGCGATAGCCGACAAGGCTTGGCGTTCACTGCATCGAAGACAGGCAACCATGGCGATGAGGAACACTGTTTTCCGGATGAGGTGACTCAGGAAGCAAGTGGAAAAGGGTTCGTATAGAGCTTGTAAGAGCGCGCTGAAGACAATCGAGAGGTCCTAATCAGGAAAGGCCTTACGAGTCCTGGGTCGATCGATCAGGAAGGATCGGATCATGGAAGTAATACGGAAGTCATCGACGAGATAAAAACTCCCAGCTGCCTTGAAGACCGCATTGAGGGCGGATCGATATGCTAGAATAGTGGATCCTCGGAGACCATCGTCGACGAGAAAGTCTAGATATCGGTGGAATTGCGGAACAGAGGAACCGATTGTATTAACTTGTTATGTAGAACGCCAATGAAACCATTGTTGCCAATGGCTGTTGTAGACCTTGGATGTAGAGGATCGGACCGTATGGGAGGCGATGCGGTTGGTCTGGCTCGGAGAGACTCCTGGTTCCTCGAGGAGTCGGATGATAGAAGCCACCCGTGAAGTCGTAGAGATTGTGGCCGATGATGTTGAAGTCCCGTTGTGCTAGGTCAGTTGGTCCCGGCTCCGTGGCAGGGATCGAGGACAATTGATGAGGAGATCAAAAAGCCTCGGGAACCAGGCTGCAGCCGGCCAATCCGGGGCAACCAGAAGGAACTTGCCTGAAGAGCTGCTGATTTTTCGTAGGACCACCGGTAGAAGCCTCAGTGGTGGGAATAGGTAGGCGAACAGATGATTCCAGTTCAGTGTAAGAGCATCGGTGGCCCACGCCCGAAGATCGGGCTGACGAAGAGGGGAAATCTGGCATTCCACCTCGTGGCAAACAGGTCCAGGGTTGGCCGACCCCAGAGAGCGAAAAGAGTCTCACAGATTGACGAGTGCAGAGTCCATTCCCCTGTTGGTAGTGCCCGACTGGATAGGGCATCTGCCATGACATTACGGTTCCCTGGTATGTGCAAGGGAAGTAATCGAACTCGAAGGGATAAGCAGAGATGAAAAATCTTCGATGTCAACTCGTGGAGGGACCGGGAACGTGCCCCACCCCCTCTGCAAAGGTGGGCGACTGCAGTGATGTTGTCGATATGAAATTGGATCGTCTTCGCTGAAAATATGTGTTGGAAGTGAAGGAGACCGTGGAGCACAGCTCGCAGTTCCAACATGTTGATGTGCTCGGGATTGGCCGATCCCCATGTTCCGGAGTCTATGTGTGTGCCCCATCCATAATTGGAGGCATCGGTGAAGAGGTGGAGATCTGGGATCGGTTCGTCCAGGGGGGACTGAATCTGTGAGGTTGTTGATGTCCCTCCACCAGTAGAGGGTTGAGGATGGGAAACGATGACTGAGGGAACGATGAGAAAGCGTGAGGCCTATTGCTGGGTTACCCCATTCCGCGATTCGAAAGTAATGAAGTGGCTGGGCCATCCACCGACCGTAGGGAACTAGGTCGGTGAATGAGTTGACGAAACCTATAATGGAGTCGAGGTCCCAGAGCGTGTAACTGGTTTGGCAAAGAAAGTCACAGGCATTGTGTAGAAAGCTGGGAATGCGGTCCATGGATGGCAGGACCGATCCCCGGAGAAGATCGAAGAAGACGCCTAAAAATGTGAACGTTTTGCTGGGTAGAAGGCGACATTTTACCATGATTTCCCATCCTAGGGATCGTAAAAGAGATGTGACGACGTGGAGATCATGGAGGAGGATGGTACGATCCTGATTTGGGAGTAGCCAGTCGTCGAAAAAGGCTTGGACCCGGATGCTGCGTTGATGGAGATGAGCGAGGGTCGGGTGGAGAACGAGGGTGAAGATGCTCGGGGCCGCATTTAAACCGAACGGTACACATCGGAACTCGTATATGGTGCCGTTGTGAAGGAATCGAAACAGGTGCCAGACGGATCGATGTAGCGGAACATGCAGGTAAGCGTCGGCGAGGTCGAGGGATATTGACCAGTCGTTGGGTCGTAGTGACGCACGGATTGATTCCGTTGTTTCCACTTGAAAGTGCGCATTGTCGATGTACTGGTTCAGGGGTTTGAGATTGAAGATCAAACGGGAACCCACCGTTTTCTTGGGACAAAGAAAAATGCTGCTGTAGAATCCCAGGAAGATCGGAGCAGGAACGATGCGTGCTTGTCGAGAAGAGTCTGAATTTTTGAGGATAGATTGGCGGACGACGGTGATTCTGTGTCCCGTGGCGGCGGACCGATCGGTGGGGATCGACGGAATGTGGTAGGAAGCCGTGTTTGATGATACAAAGGACCATAGGATCGGAGGTTATCGATGCCCATTTTTTTTGCAAAGAACCGTAAGCGATCTCCCACAGGTTGTGGGAAGGGCGGAATGTCAATATTTGGAGCGACCACGATACCATGGGCCGGGTGTTTGTCCGAAGCTGCTGTCTTGGATGCGGATCGATGACATCCCCGAGGCTGATTAGAGGATCGGACCGGTGACGTGGATCGGGAAAGAGTGGCTGGATGAGGATTGGGGTGTTTTGAGTCGGAGGGATCGTCTTTCGTGATGCCGACTCAGGAGTCCTTGGGGGATATCCCCGTCGTTATCTGATGAGTGATAGTCCATGGGCGGCGCTGACGAAGGGACTGGTAGAGCCACAAGAGGAACTGGATCGGGTTCCTGAGAAGAGCAGGGAACAGGGTTATCGAGACGAGGCCTCTTGGAGGCAGAAGCAACCCAAGAACTGGTGAAGGCGGATGGAGGCGGTAGATCAGAGGGAGCCATGCACTTGAAGGTCTTTAGGGCCGAATCCATAAGAGTGTACCTGCTCTCGTGAGAGTGGAGCCGCTAATGCGGCTCGAGAGGGAACGGATCGCTGAGAGGATCGGGAGAGAGATCCAACGGTTGCAGGGAAGGTGACAATCGCTGCTCTGGCTGCTCGTTTACGAGCCTTTGCTTGAAGCTCGAGCTGAGAGTAAAGATTCTTTACTCGCAATAATTCCTGAGAAAGGGACCCCCAGTCACGGTCCCGAACGACTTGTCCACAAGGAAGCGGGGAAGTTGTTGTAGTGTTGCAAGGAGGGATCAGAGCCGTTGATGAAGAGATCAACGGGATCAAGAAGCACAACGCTGTCTCCTGGATCGAGAGACTCGAGGATCGTAGTTGGGGATACAGGATCGGGGGAAACCATCGATTCCCTAGGTGTACCTATAGTGCAAGGCATGGGATCAGACTGAGGATCGGGATCAACGAAGCAGAAACAGCACGTCCAGGTCGAGTGGTGGTTAGAGAAGAAAAGATGAGACGGACCGCTCCGCTCAGGCTTTTATATGACGGAGGCTGTGCAGATACCTGTGCAGAGGGTGGCGGCCCAGAAAAAATCTTCGATTGTTCTCTACTTGAAACAGCATTGAGAGAAGTAGAATGCTAAAATAAGGTAATGGATATTTTCATAGCAACTAGAAACACCACTTTCTAGATTTTTCACGTCCAGCTTTGCTGTGGTTGTTATTCGGTAGTGAAGTAAAACATGAAAAGTAAGACGTTTTACAAACATCTTACTTGCGTCACGCAAGGCGCAAGTATGAAGAAGAGATCGCCAACTGCGCTTCTTCCATCCCAAAACGATTTTGGGGATACGTCAATCGTAATAAAAAAACACATTCCCCGATTGTAAGTCTGGAAGACGAGCACGGCAGTCTTGTCACTAAACCAACCGCTAAGGCATCTGTCCTTAACACTTACTTTGGGTCGGTTTTCAAAACAAATCCACCAATTGAATTACCGAAAAGATCGATTATCCACACCTCTGTAATCGATGATATTGAAGTTGCAGAAGATGAAGTGAAACACATCCTGCTCAATGTCAACAGTAGATCTGCTCCAGGTCCAGATGGTCTCCACCCAGTTATTCTGAAAGAGTCAGCCTCCGCACTCTGTTCGCCATTAACAGCACTTTTCCAGAAGTCAATTTGTTTGGGCAAAGTACCTACTCAATGGAAGACTGCTCACGTTACACCTATCCATAAAGGAGGATCCAAGACTAATCCATCCAACTATAGGCCAATTAGCCTTACGAGCATTCCAGGCAAAATTCTCGAAAAAATAATCCACAAACAAATTCTAAACTTCCTCGCTGAAAACAATAAACTTCACCCTAATCAATTCGGGGGGATTCCCGGAAGGTCGACAACCCACAACTTAATACATTACCTGGACAAAGTGACACTGTGGATTGACGAGGGCCTCCAAGTCGACACTATATTTTTTGACCTCGCAAAGGCATACGACACAATTCCTCACAACAAGCTAATCGACTGCCTGGCTGACGAAGGCATACAGGGAACACTTCTCGCCTGGATCGGTGACTTTCTGTCAGGAAGACATCAGCGATGTTCAGTCGAGGGAGCTCTGTCAGAGCCTTTACCTGTATGTAGCGGGATTCCGCAGGGAAGTGTGTTAGGGCCACTGTTGTTTGTCATGTTCATCAAATCCCTTTCCTCAAAGATTTCAGTCGACCACGGCATCTTTATGGACGACACTAAACTCTTTGCACCCTCTAACACACCTGAAACTGCTGCTATCCTCCAAGACAACATTCATCATGTTACTAACTGGGTGGAGGACATGAACATGAACCTTAACGAAAATAAGTGTTGTATCCTTAGGTCTGGCAACCAACGTCTTCACACTATCTACGACCTAGGGTCTCATAAACTACTACAAGACAAGGCTTCACAGAAAGATCTTGGCGTCATTCTCGAGGGTGATCTTTCCTTCTCTACACATGTCCAATCTGTTGTAGCCAAGGCCTATGCTGTGCTAGCAGCAGTCCGAAATACATTTGATGAGCTTCAACCAAAGATCTTCCTTAAACTGTACTGTAGTCTTGTTAGAAGCATCATCGAATACGCAAACCAAGCTTGGTGGATCAGACTTGAACGCGACAAGGACAAAGTGGAAAGACTCCAGAGACGTGCTACAAAGCGAGTCATTGGTTTATCCAATCTGCCGTACAGTGAACGTTTACGACGACTCAGACTTCCCACAATGGCTTATCGACGTTCTCGCGGAGACCTTATCTTTGCTTATAAGACTATTAACTCTAATAATCCACTTGAAAAATCTTGGCTTTTTGTCACTGATGATCTTAGAACTAGAAACCACGGAGCTAAGGTTGTGAAACAACGCTGCCGGACATCATTACGACAAGAGTCATTTGCTTTCAGAGTGTGCAATCTGTGGAATAAGCTACCGGCGGAGGTTGTGAAAGCCCCTTCCGTGATCACCTTCAAAAAACGTCTTGATATTGCGTTGCCCTCCTTTATACCGCCCTACGAGTACAAAAATTGGTAGTAGGGGATACTCGACGCCATAAGCCAGCAGGCTTTCTGTCGAATTTTCTTTCAAATTCAAATTCAAATTCAAATTCAAACGAACAAAAGTCACCAGAAAAACGCACACTTTCACAACAGAAGACACTCACACTGTCTAGCGAATTTTCGATAGTTTACTACTATCTTCCTCAGGCCTTAAGGTTACACAACTGGCGTGGTGGGCCTGCAAAAATCGGGAGGCTATGCAACGCACCAAGTTTCGAGCATGGCAACGAACGAGCAGACGACAACGGTGAAAACAACAGGGATGTAAACCGAGTCCAAACTAACCTTAAGGCCCGAGGAAGATAGTAGTAAACTATCGAAAATTCGCTAGACAGTGTGAGTGTCTTCTGTTGTGAAAGTGTGCGTTTTTCTGGTGACCTTTTGTTCGTTTATAATGGAGTTTCACAGTACGAAATCTAACGATCTTTTACAAACATCCTTGAAAATATTATCTCTCAATGCATCAGAAATTTACAAAGAATTTTTAACCAACACAAAATGCTGTGAAAATAAAACGGTCATTTCTCTTTTTGAATGTAAATTGGATTATCTGAACAATTTGATTATCTGAACGCCCTTCGGGCCCAATTACTTCGTATAATCAAAATTTTACTTTACTTTTGTGTTTCATGTTTTTCACGTGTTTCATGCTGCCCTTGGGATGTGGCCATAGCGGTTAAGGTGCTACACACGTGATCTGGGGGCGAACTGGGTAGCCGGTTCGAATTCGGGTCATGCCCCTCCGACGAAACGAAAGTGCATAAAAGTGGCTTACTGAACTACATTATTTCTAGTGTATAATTTTCGCTGATGGCTAATTTCCAATTTTCCAGAAATGGAGACAGAAGAAGTAAAGGTGGATTTCTCATTCTTCTCTTGAAAATGTCGAGTTTGTGAAATTTTCTTGAAAGTGGGTGTTTGGATAATCGGCATTCGGATAATTGAGGTTCTACTGTCTTTTTTTGATTTAACAACATTATTACATGTTTAAACAGTTTAGTATCAGCTGATTAAAAAAAGTGAAACAGTTGAATTAATGTTCTCTTCAATTTCTATGGTTATCGCAGGATATAGAGGGATAATTTTGCTAGGATATACCTAGGATTTAACGTTCAATTGGTACAGTATCAGTTAGGCTGAAAATTAAGAGAGATTTATTTTTTCCTATGCCAAACTTTAGCTAAATGTTTTCAAACCAGTAATTTAGAAAACCATACAAATAAAAAAAAAAATGGAGGCCTCAACTATAAGGTTATAAATTCAACTTAAACGTGACTAAAATTAAAATAGCAGAGCGTGTAAACAACTCTCACCTCATACTGTTCAACTTGCGTTTCAATGACAATGTTCTGCTCTGTAGTGAATATCCTGTATTGGATTGTCTCAATCCACTGAGTTAGATTTTGAAGCACTATAATCCATTGTTGTTCCGTCTGTCGAATGTCTCGGTTTTGTGCTGTCGACTTCAAATCATCCAGAAGATTTTGCCAGCGAAGCGCTTGCTGTTCAGGAGAGAGGATTGGAGTCACCTGTGCTGGCACCAAGCTCTGAAAATACAATGGAATTATCTTAGCAACATAACAGTATTAACGTATTAATAGTATTAATAATAATGGGTGCCGACAGCCAAGTATTTCAGTTGTAAACCAATGAAACGTGCACACAAAAACAATTATTTAGTGTGTTAGAGGTAAAAGGGGATCAGTGAAGGTGTGGTAAGATACTACTACACAAAATGTAGTGAAACTGTGAAAGAGAGGAGTAGTCATTGATAGCACAAATGCGATTCAAGTCATTCCATTGGCAACTCGTTAAATACATCACACACCATAGGAATAAAGATCCACCACCATTACTAAAAATTCAATGAAAATCGGCAATGAAAAAAGTACCTCACAACAATAATTCTAGTCAAGATTTTCATTCTAGTTTTTGTGAAGGTAATCAATCTTTGTTGCCTTGAAGTTTTTAATTTATTCCCATGGCGGTGATGATCTTTGAGAAGTTAACAGTGGAATGATCTTAGCAGAATTTAACAAAGTCATTTATTTCATGTTCAATCACTGGCCTTCCCTCCTCTCATCACATTACCTAAGTTTCGTGACTCTTCCTTTAGTAATGCTCACGCCATCAAGCTGCATCACAAATTTAACTGATAATCCTGTACGTATTAGGAATTTTCTATTCAATTAGCCATTCAGTACAAAATGCCATTAAATGAAAATAATTCTATGCCAGCTTGTTTGTTTAGCAATGCCGAAAATAAACCATAGCTGATCAGAAAATCACATTTTTTATTAACACCATTCAGATAAAAAATGGAGCTTGCAAACTATTTACCTAAAGTTAAAAAATATAACTCGTGGATGAAGCATTAGGTTTAATCTTTTGACAAAGCATAAAAATTATATTCGCTCCATGTAAAATAAGCGCTTGAGTAATTTGCAGCACACATTTGCAAATGTGTATTTGGTTAACATTTTTACAACCTTCTAGGAATCTAGGGCCTCTCGACAATTTAGCACGACAGGTGTTAAAAACTTGGCTCAGGTACATTAAATTTAATTTATATAGTCTCTTTGCGGATAATACGAGCAGTCTTTAGATTGCTGGATATCTATATTGAGCCAAGTTTTTAACACCTCTCGTGCTAAATTGTCAAGAGGCCCTAGAAGGTTGGAAAAATGTTATGCAAATATAAATTCGCAAACACATGGTGCAGCTAACAGTGTATTGCCTGTAAAACTGAATTTTTTTAATTGTCAAAAGGGGAACGATGAGGAACAACAACTGCACAAAACCTAAATAAATCATTAACACTTGTATATTTACCTGACGTCGACCACGTTGTACCAATTCTGTTTGGTGATTCAACTTCTGCAAAGTCAGCTCCCATTCTTTGCTCAATTCATTTGTTGGTATGTCATATTCAAGAACATCTTCAGCATTTTGCCAATCAAGATTTTCCATACGTCCCATTTCAACAGCAGTGCCTTGATGGAAATCGTGTTCTACTGTTTCCGTTATGGCCTGACTAACAACATCTTCAGCAATGTGACTAGCAACAACTTCGGTGGCTTGAATATCAAGCGCTGGTGATGACTTTAGAGTATCTTTATTATCAACAGCAGGATAAACTGATTCAGCTACAGGTTCCAGTAGTGAATCATCAGGGGTGCGAGTGGTGAGAGGGGTAGTACTGATATCCAATGTTGGTTCATCTGAAGGATACTGGATTTCCTTTTCGATTTCGGTATAGTGAGATGGTCTTTGATCAACTGATGACAACTCGAACGTTTTGTCTTCCAATGGTATGGTTGCTTCAGGTTCATTTTCAGTCTCTAGTTTAGCAGTCTCTGACAGTACTGCAGAATGCTTTGTGACTAACTGTTCTACAACTTCATATGACTGTTTTGATGCAGGGTGCTTTTTGTTCGTTTTCTTTTTCTTTTTAGCAGCGATGGCAACGTGCTGCTCATTACCTGTGGAGGCACCATCCGTTGGTTTTTGTGCAGGTTGTAGTTCTGGAAAGTCCTGTGTTGTACATGTTAAAGATTCTGCAGGTTTAACCTCATCTGTAACAGTGTGCCCATCCAGCCGATTGTCAAGGAGTTGGGGTTCAGGTTCAGATTTGTCCATTACCTCGGGCAAGTGTGCCTCATCAACTGACAGTTGTTCCCAATCATCAACAGTATCATGATCCTCTGCTGATTCTTGTGGCTTGGTAACCAAATCATCTTTTGATAATTCAACATACTGAGGCTCGGAAACATCATACGATTCCTTTGTTACAACAGGTTTCTTTTTAGATTTGGATTTCTTTTTTGGTAGCAGAACAGTTTTCTCTTTAACGTCTTCTTTTGACATTTGCTCTGTAATAGAAATTTGTTCTGTTTCTTTGTCAGGTATAGGCCTTTCTCTTTCAGAATTAGCAGCTCGGTTTTGTTGGGAGTCATTCTTTTTTGAATCCATTGGCTCTACGCGAGCTGAAGACTCGGTAATAAGTAGAGACCTTTTACTTTCTTCATCAAGGGACTGTTTAGACACAGTATATGATTCTTTAGAAGGTACATTTTTCTTTTTAGACTTCGGTTTCTTCCGAGTGGGAGCAACAAGAATTGGCTCATCTAACTCAGAACTTTCCTTCGTGGATGGTGATTTCATTTGGGTCGACTCAGAAGCAACCTGTTCAGTTGGTTCAGTAGGTAATACATCTTCAGTGCTAGCCAGCACAGGAAGTACCCCGTTTTCAGAAGCCTCTATAAATTCAAATGATTTTTCATCAAGTGATGAATCAGCTAGCATTGGCGACTGTTCTAGTGACAGCGGTTTTTCTGCTAATTCTTCCCAATCATCAACAGGAATTTCACTTATGCCCTTAGTTGCATCTACGACGGATGGGACTGATCCCTCAGAAACAGACTCTTGCAAATCAAGAAAAACATCCTCTCGTCCATCAACAAGGTATCTTTCTCTGGCACTAGGCGCTGGAACTGGATGTTCTAAGGTTGGGCTTGAAAACTCGGCAAAATGCATTGCAATACTGTCAGCAATAGCTGAAACCCCTATAACTTCCACATTTTCTTGGAATGACACAGCCCGCTTTGTCTTGGGACGTCGTGGAGGCGACAAAGAGCGTTCTTTAGAACTTGAATCGTCTGCTGGTGTATCATCTGAAGGCACGGCAAGGATGGAGACTGCAGATATAGTTGGCTGTTTCTGACGAAGCTCTTCAGTCATCAATGGGCTGGTCACAGAAGCAGACATGTCGTCTGGGAGTGCCGTCTGAGCAGCTTGAGTCGGATCACTTACGGTTGCTGATTCTAACTGTTCACTCTTTATTACTGGAACCTTAGAATGTGGAACCCCTTGCTTCTTCTTTTTAGTACGCTTTGTCTTCGTTGGTACAGATTCTACATCTTCCTGGTCGAACACTTTCGGTTCCATGGCACCGGCTTCTAACTCGGACATTGTGCTTATGTCTTCAGATGACGCTGTTAAATCTGTAGAAGTCATTTCTATACTGACAGTTGTTTCCTTTTCATGAACTGAGCGTATTTGTAGAGTTTCTTCAGCTGTAAATGACGACGGTATTTGTTCCATCACAACTGCATGCTTCTTTTTTGTTCGTTTGATTTTTGACGGTATTACTTCTTTTTCTTGTTCCAGAATCTTATCCTCTGTGGGTGTTTCTTCACTTTGTACGACTTCGACGGCAGCATCTTTTTCAGGCTTGTGACCTACTGCTTCGGGTACCAGGTCTTGAAAAATTTCAATTTTTTCCTCAGTAGATGTGCCTTCTTTGTTTTCACTTGACAAAGGTGATTTACTGTCTTGTATTGCAGCAACTGAAGAATCTGTAACTCCAGGCAGCAGTTCTACCTTGCTGTCTACTACTATGCTAGACTTAAAAACTTCAACAGTTGAAATTGTTTCTTTGCTTGCTGCAAGCTCAGAATGGGCTTCACCTTCTTCCGGTTGTGTAGGCAAAGTTTTACGATCTTCTCCCTGCAATGGCTTCTGTACAGTTTCACAAGGTTCGTTCATATCTCCTTTTCCAGGTCGTTGTTTCTTTTTGGAACGTTTAGTTTTTGGTGTTGATGGTTCTGCTATGTCTGAGATTACCACTTCTTCGACTGTCACCTCTTTATGTACTACATCAGCAACATCAGGATGTAATTCAATCTTACTATCGACACTGGCAGTTTTACTTGTTTCTTCACTAGGTTCAGTAGATTTTTGCTCTTCAGTTGGTTGTGCCAACAAATATTCTTCACATTCTTTTAACAGTTGTTCAGCCTGATCTCCTTTCATGGGTCGCTGCTTCTTCTTGGAATGCTTAGTTTCTGGTGTTGATGGTTCTGCTATGTCTGAGATTACTATTTCTTCGGCTGTCATCTCTTGCTGCACTACCTGTACTTCAGAAACTTCAGGATGTAATTCAGTCTTACTATCTACAATGATAGCTGAAGTCGTTTCTTTACTAGGTTCAATAGATTTTTGATTTTCAGTTGGTCGTGTCAACGACTCTTCAAGTTCTTGTAACAGTTGTTCAACCTGCTCTCCTTCTTGCATGGGTCGCCGCTTCTTCTTGGAACGTTTTGTTTTTGATGTTGATGGTTCTGTTGATGCTTCTTCGGCTGTCAACTCTTTATGTTCCAACTGTACTTCGGCAACTTCAGGATGCAATTCACTCCTACTATCTACAAAGGCAGTTGAATCTGTTTCTTTACTAGGCTCAGTGGTTTTTTGATCTTCAGTTGATTGTGTCAACGAATCTTCAGGTTCTTGTAATAGCTGTTCAGCTTGATCTCCTTTCGTGGGTCGTTGCTTCTTCTTGGAACGTTTAGTCTTGGGTGTTGATCGTTCTGCTATGTCTGCCATTACCACTTCTTCGGCTGTTAACTCTTTATGCTCCAACTGTACTTCAGCAACTTCAGGACGTAATTCAATCTTACTATCTACACTAGTAGTTGAAG